>KQ965845.1:0-94139 GCA_001574975.1 Gonapodya prolifera JEL478
CCCGCCCCCCTAACCCCACCCGCTCACCTTCCCCACAGTCCAAAATCCGCGGCCGGATGATGGCACTCGACCAGCTCATGATCACCATCGGAATTCTCTTGAGCAATGGTGAGTTCTTCGTCTGTGTGCGAGTTCTTCCAAAATTGGGCGGAAGACGCTCACCGGCGCATTGCCTTCCGCCCTTCCACGAAACTCTCAACGAAGTCGTCAATGCCATCCTCATTGCCGCGTACGGAGCCGACGGTGGAACCCTTGTGACAGACGACGCGATTTGGAGGACTGCCCTTGGTGTTCAAGTGAGTCTCCTCCTCAACCCACCACCCAACTGGCTAGTATCAACACGAGCACCCAACAACCCCACTCCACCCGTCCACCCCACCCACCACCAGGTCGCCCCCGCCGTCGTTCTCCTCCTCCTCCTCGTGTTCCACGTCCTCCCCGAATCGCCTCGATACCTCATCATGCGCGGGTACTACACCAAGGCCCTGACGGTGCTCAGCAGAGTGCTGAATATGTCCCCGGAGAGTCCTGAAATGCAGGAAGGTGCGTCGCGTCAGCCCTTTTGGGAATGTACCTTCGCCCACCCATCTCACATACCTCGTCGCATCCACCGCACCCAACCATGCAGTCTACGACCGCCTCCTACAAAGCATCAACGCCGAAGTGCGCGGTATCGGCGGACAGAACCACGGCGTGCAGTCGCTCCTCGAGAAGCCCACCAGCGACTGGCTCGACATGCTGCGGGACCCGGGGCTGAGGAGGCGCACGGCGATTGCCTTCCTCGTGTTTCTGTTTCAGCAGTTTAGTGGGATTAATGGTGAGTGGATTAGGGTTGCGTGTGGCTCGAAGAACTTTTGTGAGCAGGAACCTGGTGTTCCGATTTGCAGCGGTGATGTACTACTCTTCCTCCTTCTTCTTGGAAATGGGCCTGTCCAAGAACCTTGCGACGCAAGTGGGAACCACGATTCAGTCGGTGATCAACGTCGCGGGAACAGTTATCTCCATTTAGTAAGTTCAGCTTTTGCTTACGAGGTTGCGTCCCATCCTTACATTCTCCATTTTCCAGCATGATCGATAATCCACGATGGGGGAGGAGAAAGATGCTCCTTTGGGGAGCCATCGGCTGCGCTATCGGAATGTTCAGCCTCGTTTTGTGGGGGAAGTGAGTGTTGTCCTTTTGGCTACCTCAGACACTCCACCTGACCTCGCGCATCCCCCGTCCAGTCTGTTCTCCAGAACGACAGCCGGTAAAATCACGAGTGCGGCAATGTCGCTTACAAGCGCGTCAGCGAGCAGCGCGACGGTTTCAGGTGGAAACCCTTTCGACGCGGGGGATGACGAAATACGGGCCAAGGCGTTTGGACTACTTGCCATGCTTAGCATGTATTGTGAGTTCTTCTTTCCCCTTCGTCTGGTGTGATTTCAATCAATTGACCTCGCTCGCGGTAGGTTACGTCGCGTGCTTCGCCATGAGTCAAGGCGTGGTGTGCTGGGTTCTCACAACGGAGATCTTCCCTCTGCGGTACCGAGGCAAAGGTGCCACTGTTGCAGCGCTCTCTCACTGGCTATGGAATTTTGTGATCGCCAAGGTTTGGGTATGTAATTTCGGTTGCTTTTAGTTGGAGCGTCAGGATATGAAATCTTTAGTTTGTATTCAGCCATTTGCGTTCCGCCTGGGACCCAATCAATTCCTGATCTTTGGCGTTGCGATCCTGGTGAGTCTTTCGAGTACTTGTGAAGGCGATATCCGACTTAGTATTTACCTCTTCAAAACAAAGGTACAATTTGTTTGGGTGTACTATTACGTGCCCAACACGTCCTTGCAGCATCTCGAGGATATGGACGCCATCTTCGGTGCCGTCCGGCGCTCAAGTGTTTCTCCCGAAATGCAGAAAATCACGAGATCCGCGAGCAGTGTGCTCCTCGTCTTCCAACGGGCCCGAATTTCGAACACTCCAAGTCTTGCCAGTTCGGAGATCGGCCTTCGAACGTCGCGAGTCTCCTGAGGCCGCCCTTCCCTTGTGCCGGTCTCGTCGCATTGGCAAGCGTGAAAACGGCTTCAGACTACTCCGCACAATCATCTTTGCGGCCTTCAGGAGGCTACGGCACCATTACGTCTTACACAAAGCAGTATTCTTTTGCATGCAGTATTTTTTTACCGTTTTCTGTGTCCCAGATTATTTTTAATGTTTTTTGTTACCATTGATTGTCCGAGTGAATACTTCTGCCTTCTTGACAAAGTTACGAATACAATCTTTTCTCAAAGTTGTTCGAACATTGTGGCTCGCACTCTCAACAAATGAGGCATTCTCTCGTTGGCCTTAATCCGCCCTCTGTGGTGCCGCAGCTCCCGCCATCATCTCTCTCTTGAAGCGATCCTTTTGCATTCCCGCATCCTCTTATTTTGCTCCAGTTGAGTTTCCCTGTAAGAGAGGTTCCTTTCCCGACTCGTAACAACTCCCACATCTTCTCCTGGTGCTTACGGTTCCGCTCAGTCTCCCGCATCATCTCCTCCTTCAGCTCCCCGATTGAGCCATCCAATTCGCTTGTTGTTGTCATGAACATTACCATCATGGCTGCCACGGCTTGCATTAGCACCCCCGAACCGTTTTCACCTTCTTCGTCACTCGCTTCTTCGTCGTTGTCGCTGATTTTGTCGGTCTGATCGATGGTCTGTAAATCTTATGGATCAGTGGCAACAGTGACAGGGGGTAGCGAGTTGACGGTACTGAGAGGAGCGGCTGAACAAAGGAATTTTGTTCACATGCTTGAGTTATGATCCAATAGCGCACGAAGTTGATATTAACTTACTGCTTCTGACACCAGATGCCTTTGCTGCGAGACGGAGAGCATTTGAACGTTCCTGGAATGATTTCTCCTGGCACCGGAATTTGGTGGACTTCAGTATTCGACCACGCCAGCACTCCGCGCCAGAAACTAACGCCGAGAATCTCGCAGCCTCACCTTCTTCAAATGCTCCGCCAGAAGCTTATCCAACTCAGGCCGGTCCCACGCGAGATTTCCGTCCTCATTCGGCACTTGCAGCTCATACCAGGCCACTAGTTTTTTGAAATGTCTCCAGGCAGTTTCAGGCGTGAGACCATCCCACGATAACTGGTGCCGTGCCATGCGTTAGGCGCTGGAAGAGTCTTTGCCATCTTCACGGCAGACTCCCAGGCCGAGGTGGGGCATTTGTAGAAGTTTCCCATGCCCGTACTTTGAGCGCCACCTGGACGAGGGGCACATCGTGGCTGCCACGATTGTCGAATCTAAACCTGAACGCTACTTTGCGTCTTTTGATGGACGCGGTGTCGTTGCCGTTGGCGTTGTCGAGTCCCGCCGAGGTCGAATACAACAGCATTCTCGGATGCCGCCCCCTTCCGCACAGTTTCTTTACCGGAAATTCATCGAATCAGAAAGGCATTAGATTTGTGAGGAGCCTTCGCAAGCAGTTGAGGAATCGGGTGTTATCACCTCAAAGTGTCTTCGGAAGCGTCTTCCGGCGCCGTCCTCTTTGTCCACACCCCGGCCACCGCCAATCTTTCCGTTCTCTCGCGATCGACATCTTGCGTCACGATTATCGATCCTATGGCGGCAGTTTGTCCATCCATCCGACGAAGACGGCCCCGTGGAGTTTCCGATGTCAGCGTGATGGTTGCCATTATGATTAACTTGTCAACGCAATCGAGCCAGTCGGTGGATTTTCGGAGACAGTTTGTCGGGAGTCCACAGACCACGGTTTGGTGCAGGGTCACCCTTCATGGGTGAATTCCGAAAGAGCTATCAAACCGAGGGCGTTGTTGCATGTGACTGTGAAAATGCAGCGGTGACTGCATTATAAATACGTCACTTGTTGTACATAAAGCAATAAAGCAATAAAATCCCACTAAAGCAAATTTTAATGTCGTGTTCTTGCAAGCTTCTTACTTTCGTGGGTACGTGGGTCTACGTGTTCACGATGTGTTTGTGCAAGTAGTGCACGCCGTGGGTCTTCTCCATAATGATTCCGCCTCTGTCATTGCGCCTCCCCAATGCAGGCAAGTAATGCGTCTTTGTAGTTCCCGGACGTCTTTTCCTTGATGGCGTTGGCGAGTGTCGTGCCGTGCCTTGAGACGGGACCGGGACGACGCAAGCAATGTTTGTAAAACCGTCGAACCGGGCGACAGTGAGGACCCACACCTTGCTCGGAACGCCTTCTTCACCATATGACACATATCCGCCTCGCGGTACAGAACCGCCAGACGGACCAGTTTGTTATGGTAGTTCCTGTACAGTGCATCTTTGAACATGTCTGGCCGTCGGAGAGAGATGTGCACGGGAGGCGAACGATTCCAATCACAAAAGACTGACCCACCGGCAATATGCGCGATCCTGTCCCGGGCCGCGCCCACAAGCGCCAGCAGGGCTTTGGCGGTTTTGCGGTGCCCCATAAACTCGGAGATGATAACCTTTTCAACGG
The DNA here is from genome assembly GCA_001574975.1 of Gonapodya prolifera JEL478. NCBI lineage: Eukaryota > Fungi > Monoblepharomycota > Monoblepharidomycetes > Monoblepharidales > Gonapodyaceae > Gonapodya > Gonapodya prolifera. The sequence goes on from KQ965845.1 coordinate 4,460, forward strand.
GGGTGCTGTAGTATTTGGTGTAGGTCTTGAATACTTGGCGGAGATGGGAGTCGGAGCTGTGCGGGAGGAATGTCAGTGAGGACAAGTTCGCGAAAGTTGGCGGACATGGACAGGGGTAAATACCTGTTGACGAGGACGTCAAAGAACTTTGCTCGGTCGGTTCCTACTATCTTCTCGCCACAACGGTAGAGCGTCGCTGCGTCCGTCTCAGCGTCCTCTTCACGTGGGGCAGAGCGGCGGTCGACCTTCAACGTTTTTTTTGCGTTGGGGGTGAAATGCTGACCCGGTGATAAGAAGACCAACCACTCACGTTAGTCAAAGCGTACGTAAGCTGTTGAAACGGGCCGCTCATTATTCTCTTGGTCACTTCTGCGTCCACCGAGAGGTTTGTGACTACGGCGTAGTTTGCCTTCAAGGCACGAATGTCGTCCAGCGTAGCACCGGCGAGGAGGTCGATGAGGACGTTCTTGTCGACAGTAAATCCTCTGACTGGAACTGCGTGTCAGCTTCTATTTTGAAATCTCATGGAGGAACAAGGGGCATCATCGACACTTACACGCGTCCTTGAGAATCTTGACACCGAACGCGTGAGTCCCAAGAGCGCATCCCACAAGGAGAGCTTTAAATCTCCGCTCGGTACCTCCAAGCAATTTGTTGACAGCTTGAGCGGGCGACTCATTGTACGTTTCTCTGAATCTCGGAATCATGTGGGACACGACCACGGGCGGTTGTCGACATAAGAGAGCGATGAGTTTGTCGACATCGTACGAGTTGATTGCATCCCGAACGGAAGCGGGCAAGTTTCGAGGCATCGCTGGGGACCACAGTGGCGGGTCGAAGAAAATCGTGCCGAGTTGGTAAGGACGGACACACTCGGCCGGAAAGATGGGCTTCGTGGCCTCCGGACTTCGCCATCGTGGCGGCCGAGGGTCCACCTGAGAGAGCGGTCTGGGCGATGCGAGTCCGAGACGGATGGGACTGAGCGCCGTGGATTGCCGCTTGTCAACTTGTGGGGACGCATCCACGCTGGCCTTTGTGAGCCGACGACCCCGAGGCGCGTCGTATTCCCAGTCGGATGGATTGAGGGTGTAGAGCGTGGAGAAGGCAGAGAAGTCCGATCGGGCAGGAGACACGTCGCGGTGTCTTGTGAACGCTCCCGGTAGAAGATCGGGCGATGGGTCTGTGGATTCGTTGGATATTTGGGTGAATTTTTACTTTGTTGGAGCGTTTCTGTCCAACTCACCTTCGTCGTCGTCCACGACCAAATACGGCGGGCGGGATTGCCAGGTCACGCTGTCGTCGTCGTCTGCTGTGTCCATCGTCGATTCCGTTGGCGATCGGTGGTGTGTAAATCCAGGAATCTGCCTGTCCCACTCAGCAGAAGAGCCCTATGATCACGAGAACGTGGGATAGGATCAGTGGAGAGGGCGCCGCGCTGTGGAACAGGGCTCTGACGAAAGAACGGCTTTTTTTTCGCGGGTGCACTATTGTTCAGCTATCTTGAGCTCTTGCTGGCTCAAATTCTATTCCAGCTGCTGGTAACTGGTGAGGTAAAAGATCATTTTGTGGGGATGGTTTTGCTTTGAACGACGACGCAATAACCTGCAGTTAAGGTAATCACTGATGAGTGTTCCCGCAGATTGAAAAGGGGTGGTACAACTGGTAATAGCATTCTGTTCTAGCCCATTCTGAGAGCCACATGGGTTGGGACATGCTTTTTTGGCGTAGAGAGTGAAAGAGATCGATGGAGCCCGAGACCCTTGAGGTTTTACGTCAGCACCCCAACGCGGCCACCGTGATTCAATTTCCCCAACGTCCAGGAGGCTTCAGTCCGACATTCTTTGTGAGTGTTATATGCCACTCTTGGAGCTAGTCTATCGAATGGTCACCTTTGTGGAGTGTCAAGAAGGGTATCAGATACTCCTTGCTCCTCCCTGCGACTCGTCAGTTTATTAGCATTTGCCTCTCTTCGCCTCCCAGCTCGGTGCCGACGCGTGTCACGAAACCGTCCATGACACCCGAAGAGCTTCAATGTCATCATAGTAAGTACCCTAGTACCCCCTTGCCTCCCCTTCGTACACCAACGTTCTTCTCACAATCTCACTGAGCTCCTTCTTCTCCATTCCTGTAGGACGCCGTTGGTATTTCCAGCACCCTGAAGACCTCCTTCAAGTTCGCCCGGAACGGAGACACTGTGGTCAATTTCGGTGCCGGGTAGAGGACACCGAACGGGATTGACACCTCGTCCAGCACCACGAAAAATAACTCCAGCTCCGAGGCGCGTTCTACTACGACCCATGCCACGTCCCCGCATGGTCGACGACCGCGTGGTGCACGTCATTTCGCACAGGATATCAATGGACCAGTTCGAAGAGGGGTTCAAGATACTGTTGGATCCAAGCTCGGTTGCGTGAAAATTACGGTCCTGTTGTGAAAGGGTACTTTCTTAGAAGTTGTGTTCTGGCCATTTTTCTTATTCTGTTCCAGAAGTTTGGAACAGGCTCAGACTTTTGTCCCACAATTATTCAACGCGCGGTCAAGTTATTGTTATTAATTACAAATGGCGGCCGCGTGGCCCCCGTTGTCAAGCAGTTGTCGTCATTGTGAGGACGTGGCTTGTCAGATACCTCGTGCCTACCACGGTATACGACTCACCAGTTCCTCAGTCTGTTGAAACCAACTGAACGAACCTGGCCACAGCCCACTCTTACGCCAAATGCGCTCACCGCATCGAAACATAGAGAACCCAGCAATCACTCGGATTGAGGTGAACGGTAGCGAGGCCTCCACCCAGAGCCCTCGTCGGGCGCCTATGCGAGCAGACGCAACCGATGACTATGTCGATCCATATTTTTGTGAGCAATCGACGACGGTGAAGGATTGCAAGAGCAATGTGGCAACTGAGCTTTCAACTATAGGGGTTATGGGAGGCCTTTGGGCGGGAAAACGGTCCAAGATGGAGCTGGGCGTGTGCAGTTGTGGTTCGAAAGTAGCGGCGAGCGAGTGGGAGGAGCACCTGTGAGCGCAACGGACGTTTTACGACGGATTTGCCTCTCGTTGAACTCTCTTCCGGTGGTCTATGCGCGTAGCTCGTATGTGTGCCACAATCGAAAACGATTCTATTGCACTTCGTACCCTGACCAGCTTCGTACACCGGGGAATACATGCCTATCGCTGAAAGAGATAGCTGGTAGGGCTGTGCAAAAGCTACAGTAAGAGGTTTTTTTTTACATGAGGAATAGCGCAATATTTCGATTCAACTTCACTTTCCAGTCCTAACGGACACCCAGACCTCCCGGAAGAGTTGGTGGACTACATCAGCACACGGTGTTTCCCACTTGAGAGCCCCGAAGAGCTGCTTCGGCACCTCAACAGCCCCAACAGTCCTTGCCACGGTCGGAGAACTTTCACTTGCTGGACGTGCGAGCTCATTACACCGCCGCGGAAAAAACAGAGTAACGAGGAGGCGGAGGATAAGAAAGAGGAACTGACGATGACGTTACGGGAATGGTACCGGCACATGGAGGTGAGTTATCATTTGGAGCAACGTCTATTGAATCGCTGAAAGTCGTTTGACACTCCGGTAACTCCTGACCTCCGTAGCAACACCGCGTTGACTCAGTTCGCGTTTTCACCGTCAACCCTATTCTCAAATCGACCGTCTACGCCTTCCATTGCCACGTGTGCTACTCCTCATTTCTTTCCTCGGAATCACTCGCCGAACATCACTGTGGATTCTACCCTCACATCGCAACGTTGGAAACTGTCATTGGTGCGAAGCCTTATTATCGGGAGTTTCCGGCAGGCGCTACGATTGTTGACGAAAGACTGGCATCGTACTGGCTGCGAGAGCGCCGACAATTCGTGCATGTTGGAGGCGCAGGAGCGAGTTCAACAAACTTGAACCCATCCGTAGATTGTGGCGACGGTTTGAGGATTTCAACGACGGAAAAATCTGACTCTGCTGAGGAAAGGGTATGTGGAACTCCATGGTCAACGATTAAGTGTCAGAAAGGGTGATTGAATCCACGCGAGAGCAGCACCAGCACCAGCATGCCGACGATGCTATGCAGACAGAAGTATCAGGCAGCAGTGTCCTCCAACCGTCCACGCCCAGTCCGTTACCTCTGCCATCCCCACTCCGCCCCCTCGGCGTCCAGAGCGAGCTCCTATGCCCCGCTTGCGCTATTGTACTTCCTTCACTCGCGTACTTAGAATCTCATCGCAAGTCGTGTTCAAGACTTTGGAGTTTGGGACGTTCAGAAGATGGTGATCAAGGCACGGGAAGTCCAAAACGGAATTTGCTTGGAAAGCTTTCACGTATTTGGACAGCATTGAAAAGTGAACCGTCTGACAAATGGAAACGACAGTTAAATGTCGTTAAGCGTCCCTGAGTGTATAAATACGATAAGCAGCATACCCCCTGCGTAACTGGGTGTTAAGTTGTAAAGGCGTTGACACCGCACGACCCGGCACGTCAGGTCCTACGTGTGCCAAAACAGAAAGCGGTTCTACTGTCCCTCGTGCCCGGACGAGCTCAGAACCCCAGGCAACGTGTGCCTTTCTTTGAAGGAAATTGCGGGGAGGGCGGTGCAGAGGCTTTAGTGAGTGTCTTGCTCCCTAAACCGGCCCTCGGATCACGGCCCACATTTATGGGCACGCAAACTGACCATGACGATGACGACCCCACTCCGTACCCCAGCCCCCAGGGCCACGTGGACCTTCCCGACGAGCTGGCGTCCTACATCACCTCACGATGTTTCCCATTCGAGAGCCACGCCGAGCTTTTGCGGCACCTTAACGGCAAGGGTCCCGGCGGACAGTGCCACTTGAGGACAAGGACGTGCTGGACGTGCGAGAGGATTCGGATGGCGGAGGCAGGGGAGGGGGGGAAGGAGTCACGAAAAGGAGAGGATGAGGTGTACGATGAGATGGAGAACGAGCAGAGTGAGGAGGTGGCGTTGACGATAAGCGAGTGGTATCGGCATATGGAGGTGAGTAAATGTCTTGGGCTGTGGCATAGAACACGATTGGTTCGGCGATCGGTTGCCATACTCTTAATTAACCCCCGGCACCCCACCCGCCTCCCTGAAGCAACACCGCGTAGACTCAGTCCGTGTCTTCAAAGTCCACCCCATCCCAAACTCCTCGCTCTACAGCTCCCACTGTCAATACTGCTATTCCTCCTTTCTCTCCGCCCAAACGCTGGCGGAACACCACTGCGGGTTCTACCCGCACGTCGCTGACTTCCAGACCGTGACGGGAGTTGAACCGAGCGTGCCGGGGTTGCCGCCCACGATTGCGTTTTGTGGAAAGAGGGAGGTTGGATTGAGGGAGCGGGAGCAGGAGCGGGAGGGAGGTGATGGTGACGAGACGATGGAGGGAGGAGGAGGCGACAGGAGCAGGAGTGGGAGCTCGGCCGGTGCGCCCGGGATGTATGGGACGGACGGTTCTGGGTCTTCTTGCGACCACGAGGACTCCAAGGCCGTCAATCTTGCTCATCAAGTGACGAATCAGGTGGTTAAATCGCAATCTGGACCTCGAAACATCGAGAGGAGCGGTGCCACGGACACGGGAGCACCACAACGGCTTGTGCAACCTTCCCGGCCCACCTACCTACCTCTTCCTCTCCCCCTTCGACCACTGGGCATCCACAGCGAAATCACATGCCCCTCGTGCGGCACGATGCTTCCTTCCCTATTCCACTTGGAGTCCCACCGTGTGGTGTGCACATGCAAGGAGACGCGGAAACCGCTGCCTCACTTGGAGCAATCGGAGGTTCTCGTGAAGGCGAGACGGACGAGAGCGGAGAGCGGGGCGATTGACGATGATGGGTGGATCAGGAAGAGGTCGGGAGCGAGGGTGGTTTGGTTTTTGGGGTTGCAGGCGGTCGTTGTATCGTCGAGCAGGCCGGGGGAATAAGTTATTGGGTAGCAGCAGCTTCTTTTGTCGACCGGATAGAGGTCCGAAGAGTGGTACAGGACCCGGAAGTAGGAACGGTCTTCATTGGTTTTACGATTTTCAAAAAAAAAAAAAGTGACACATTGATTGAACGCTCATCGCGTCTCTCCGCACGGCCACCAGCCGACCCGACCGCGTTCGACGCAAGTGAGTCCGCTGCTTCACGTGCCCTTCCGAAGGAGCGTCCGTTTCCGGTGCTCGACGTCTTTTTGGCATGTCCACAGTATCGCAGCACACGGAGCAGCAGCCATCGCGGAGGGGGAAGGGAGAGAACTGTTCGTGCTCGCGTCAACGTTTGTTTTGTCTCGTCATCGGGCGCCCGCGGTGACTCGCAGTGTGACCCTCAAGATAAGATCAATGTGTGACAAAGTTCTGCCGCAAACCGACTTTATGGAGTGTAATAGTCATCTTACGAAACGTTTGCTCGTGTTTATCTTTGACTTCATTCTTGGGCATTACTCGTACAGGTCCGTGACTGTTAAGAACCAGTACATCAAACTATTGCTCGTAGTTCGTTTACCCTAAGTCAAAATGCGGATTCGGTGGCGCCCGCTTTGCCGAATGTCATCAAATATTCTCTCTGCATTATGTCGAGGGCCACCCCATCCTGCATCCGCCAGGACTTCCGCAGCCCCCAACTGGTTTGCTCGGCACGAATTTAGCCAAATACGGTTCCTGGTGCCCTCGTCATATGCTTTGACAGACGGATGCTTCAAAAATAGTCGCAAGGTATCTACATGTCCGTACCGGGCTGCATCTGCCAGGGCTTGAACTCGACACCACAGTCGAGAAGCTGCTGTAGGACGTCAGGCCGGTGCGCCACTGTTCTCCAAAAGACGTCGCATTTCTGAGAGCGCGGGTTCGCTCCAGCGTCCATCAACATCAATCCGAGGTCCCAGCGCTCCCTGGCGAACGCATCAAAGAGTGCACTGTCATTATTCGCATTCACGTCGGCACCCCGATCCAGAAGTAAGCGAGCTGTTTCTTTGTGCCCATTCCCGCTGGCGGTTGTCAGAGCTAACCCAGTTCCCCCAACGGTCACATCTGCTCCTCTGTCCAAAAGAAGCCCCAGCATGTGCGGGGAGTTTCCCTTGCACGCAGCGAGCAATGCTTCTCCACCATGGGCGTGGATATCAGCACCGTGATCCAAAAGAAGCCGCACTATTTCCACGTTGCCTTTGGCGACCATCTCCCCAAGAAACCAGCCATCATTTTCATTCGCGTCCGCATTTGCCTCGAGCAGAGCACGCGCAACCATATGCACGGCAAGCACTCCTATTGATTGGTTGGTAGGGTTTTTCACATCACAACAAAGGCTGCGGGCCATTTCCCCATGTCTCATGTCTCCTCGTACGGCAGCAACTCTCACCCATTCTGGCTCTCTCATCCTCACACGCCTTGAATCTCGCCCACAACACACGGAATTCCAATCTCTGTCATCACCAGTGCCGTCGTTGGGAACTGTGAGAGACGTGGTTGGACCTCCGCATGCTTGTTTTTCCTGGCCTTCCAGCTTCGCCAGGATCAGTGGACGTAGAAGAGGTCTTTTCAGTACATGTTGAACAACAACCGGCTTCAAGGCGTCTGAAACCAGGTTTGGCCACAGTGGAACTTGTGGGAGGGAGTCGAAGAGTGGGAGTAAGTGTTGGGAGGTGGCTAGGAGATGGAGGTGTGGATGCTATCTTGTGCGTGGGTCTTTCCCCACGGAGAAGGCGTTGCAGGACCGATGCACTGCTAAAATATTTTTCGCGTTTACTGTGTTATTGGAATTCAATCAGTTTATCGGTATACAAGCAATTTGTCTCTGCACGGACCACGGAAGGAAGACAAAAGGCTGGATTTCTCCTTCCAACAGACAAACCCAACCAAATGCCCAAATCGAAGCGCCAGAAGATCGGTGAGGTCCGCATACAACATCGACATGCTCACTGTCACATCAATCGCTGACTCCCTTCGCACCATCGCCATGGTGTCATCGTCTTCCCCCCAACCAGTCCGTCTCACAAAGACAGACAAGCGAGTGACCCGAGAAGCCAAGGAGCAGCTCGTTGAAAAGGTGGACATCCGTTCCTACTCACGATTCCGCCCCTCTCCCCGTGCTAATGGATTTCTTCGCTCCCAGATTCAACAGAACCTCGACGCGCACAGCTTCCTATGGATCTACGCTGTCGATAACATGCGAAACTCTTACCTAAAGGACGTTCGTGCCGATTGGAAGAGCAAAGGACGGTAAGCATCCCACCGTGGGGCGGCTTTTGAACTTGTCCTCATTTTCTCTTTCCACTCGAAAAGATTCTTCTGGGGACGAAATCGCGTAATGGCAAAGGGCCTCGGCGAATCTCTTGAATCCGAACACGCCGAGAACGTCCACGAAATCGCAAAGGTGGGTTTCTACTTCGTTGGGGTTTGGGGGACCCGGAGAGGAGAAAGGAGAAGTTCAGGTCCATCAGGATCACTCTGCGCCTTGCAACAGACCACAACACAGATTCGAGGCTGACAGGTCGCAAGACCATGACGCATCTCGCGTTCCCGTTGTGAATATCAAACCGGGACTCCCACATGCGCTCTACACTTCATCAAGCGCGGGGGTCGCCAATGCCATAAACAGCGCCACGAACTTTGTTATGAGAGGTGCTTACCTGGGCGTTGCGACATCTGTCATGGAAGGGATTCAATTTTGGAATTCGTTGACCAGTTTCGTCTCCGCGAATTTGCAAAACACGAGACTGACTTTTACCGATGAAATCCCAAACAGCGCCTTCAAGGCAACGTCGGGCTTCTCTTCACGAATGAACCCGTCGACAGAGTCACATCCTACTTCTCCTCCTTCACCCGCCGTGACTACCTGCGGTCCCCAACAACCGCACCTCGCACCGTCGTTCTTCCCGCTGGCCCTCTCGTACGCGGGCCCCTCTCCCTCCCGCTCCCATCCACCCTCGAAGCCCACCTACGCAAACTGGGCATGCCCACCCGCCTCGTCAACGGCCAGGTCGTTCTCGATAGTGACTACGAGGTGTGTCAAGAGGGCCAGCCGGTTACACCAGAGGCGGCTCAGGTGTTGCAGCAGATGTGGCTTGAGGAGGCCGAGTTTAAGATTAGGCCCGTGTGTTATTGGGCAAAGGAGACGGGGCGAGTAGAGGATTGTGTGGAGGCTTGAAGGGGTAATTTGGTGTGAACCGTACTGTATATAGTCGCATATGTATATTGAGCATTTGAACTTGAACTTGCACTGTTGAACCCACGCCGGAAAGGTATATTTTTTGTCACCCTTTTATTTAGGAGACCCGAAGTCTCGCAAACCGACAGCACCGTTCCAGATGGCTGCCGAACGCGGACGACTTTCTCTCTAGCCACTGCGCCGTGAGACATCGAGCATATCAGGAACATGAGCGAGCGCTCGGGCGGACATTCCACCCGCTTGCGCTGGGCCGTCCTCACGCTCGCCTCGACGCTCCTCTTCAGCAATTACTACGCCTACGACCTCCCGGCCCCACTCTCGCCCTCTCTACAGGCCTACCTGGGGTACAGCGACGCGTACCACCAGTACTTCATCAACGTGCTCTACAGCGTCTACAGTCTCCCTAACATCATCCTCCCCCTGCTCGGAGGACCCTTGATCGACCTGTTCGGAACGTCCCGCCTCGTCGTCGTGCTTTCGGGAGTCATGTGCGTCGGGCAACTCGCCTTCGCGGCAGGTGTTTCCGCGCGTGACCTCACCCTCATGCTGGCGGGGAGGACTCTGTTTGGGCTCGGCGGGGAGACGCTTTCCGTGGCGCAGACGAGCCTCATCACGAAGCATTTCGCGGGGAGGGAGCTTGCATTCGCGATGGGGCTTAATCTAAGCATCGGGAGATTAGGAAGTGTCGCCAACGACCTCGTGAGCCCCTGGGTGGCGGTTCATTGGTCCGTTCCTGGCGCGATTTGGTTGGGCACCCTTACGGTGGCGGTCTCGTTCGCGTGTGCGTGTGGACTCGCCTACGTGGATGCGGCGGGGGAGGAGGAAGAGGAAGAGGACGACGACGATGATAAGGGTGGCGAGGAGAGGCCGCTCCTTCATGTTGAAATGAGACACGGGTCCATTTCGACGGGGCTCGGCGAGTCGGTGGGGAGTTTTGTCACCGCGACGACGCCGACTAGTGTGAATGTCCACGGTCCTGAGTTCGATGGGTCCCTGGGGAAGACAACGACGACGGACGGGTTCATAGAGTTTGCGAGACCGGGAGGACTGCGGAGGTCGTCCCGGTCAACGGCCATGTCGAAGAAGACGAGCTTTTTGGATACGAGTACTGCGAGTGGGAACGGGTTCTCGCGAGGAACGCACAACGAAACCCCAGCTGCTGATCCCTCAGTCAACACCCATGGTCATTCCGAGTTGGAGCATCACGACCCGTCCACCGCCACACTCGCCGACCTTCCACCGCTCGGCCCCAGCAACACTCGCCCTCCGCACTATATCCGAGCCCAACCTTCTACCCTCTCAGTCGCGACAGGAACGTCCGCGTTCAGCCTCCCCGCAGATGACTCCGTACGTCTGTCGGAGATATTCAACTTCACGAGCGAATTTTGGCTGCTCTGCCTCGTGTTGGTCTTCTGCTACGCTACCGTGTCACCGTTCAACAATATTCACGCCAGTTTCTTGAGGCTCAAGTGGTACCCGGACGATCCTGCCACTGGTGAGTTCCAACAATTGCACTTCTTTTTGAAGCTCTGTTTCACGAGCGCACTGCCTCGATCCCCAGCGGGCCAGATCATGGGCATCCCCGACACGATCTCCGCCATCCTCGCCGCGCCTGCCGGATTGTTCGTGGACACATTCGGGCACAGGACAGAACTCCTCATCCTATGCGGGCTCGTCATCTCAAGCGTTCACATCATTCTCGCCACGGTGCCCATCCCGGCAACCTACTCGTGGGCGCCCAGCCCCATCCCTCTTCTCGCGATCTTGGGCGTAGCTTACTGTCTCCTTATAACGGTCTGGGCGTGTGTTCCCATCGTCGTATCGAAGAAAGGTGTTGGTACAGCGTTGTGAGTTTCTGCTTATTCCAATGTTGTTCTCAAACTCATACCGCGTCATTACAGTGGACTCTCTACCTCTCTCCTGAACGCCACCCTCACCCTATTCCCCCTCCTCATCGCTCGGCTCGTCTCTATCGACCCCACTTTTTCCCTCGTGGAAAATACGTTCGCCACATGCGCATCTCTGGGCTCTCTGGCCGCCCTCCTCCTATGGCGCCTCGATTCGGGCGGGAACCTCGCTAGGCCTCAGAAAGTCAAAAAGCGACGAAAAGAGAGTGGAGTGTCGCTTCTCAGGGGCGATTCTTCATCGGGGGGTCTGCGCGTGGACCGTAACGTCGCCCCACCGAGCCCTTCGCTCTCACAAATTGGAAACTCAAAGTACGAAGCTGTTTTGGAACGGAGGGAGTCTTTTGTCACGGCTTCCGGGGGCACGGGAGACCCCACTCGTGGTCTGGGCTTGTTTCGAGGCGAGAGGCATGAGTATGCGAGACTCAATGATACCGAGGGGGACGGGATGGGTGATGGTGGTTGGAACGGACCGACTGAGTGAATCTTGGATGCATTGTATGTTAATCAAGCTATTTCACCAAATGCTGGTAAAACCAATACCTAGAACCTGTAGATAAAGGCAAGGAATATTGTGTGGTGACGTGTTCGCACTGGACTGGTGTTCAAACTCAACCATTTCTCCCATTGATTCACCCGGTTCTCTTTTCTGGACTCTCTGTCGCGCGAAACGTCCCGAAACTACATCATCAGTGACGCGAGACAAGGAACATTCGAAACCCCGCGATGATGGACGAGTCCCAATATTGGTATATTGGATTCGATGGTCACGTGCCCAGGCTGAATCGCTCACCCACTCCAACCTTCAACTGGGCTCCTGTACACACCAAAGGGAGCTCGGCTGAGACCCCTGCGCTTTCCTCACGAGAGTGTTCTCAGCTCCACAGTGCCAAGCGAGATGCAGCCACCATATCAGAACTACGCAAGTCTCTCGAGGCGACAAGGAATCACATCTCTGCGCTCTCGAAAGCCAACGTCGAGCTGCAGAAAGAGTTGATTGAGAAAAACAAGGAGCTGGAAAAGGTGGAAAGGGAGGTCGCGGAGAAAAACGCGGAGATTCTCAAGCTCAGGAAGCGGGTTTCCAAGGCGAAGGACGACACGCACGGGAATCGAGCGTCTGCGGAAATGACGCCCCGGAACATGATACGCTTAGCAGTTGACCTGCCCGGCACGTCCGAACACATGACAAACCTCGATGCCGTGAACAACGACATTATCACGGAGAACGGCCAGCTGGAGGAGGAAGCACGCATTCTTAAGGAGTCTTTGCGATGACTTCAAGATGTGTCTTTGGATAGTGCGATCAGTCTGTCGAAAATTGCGCAGCTGGAAGAAGAGCTCGGTCGGCTCCGGGAAGTTCAAATGACCTACGATTTGTCGCTGGCAGAAAGCAGAGCAAGCTCGCTTAATTTTGAGATTGAGACGGGTGTGGGAGAAGTGAGACGTGGTGAGTCTACATCGCGTTCTGTTGATGACGTGCGAATTGATTTTCTTTTCCCCGTGTCTGACTGCAGATGACGCTACACACGGCGAAAGCAACAATTCTGAGCTCCTCGACAACGCTCTTCAGCACTTGCAAAGCACGGAGAAGCGAAACTCGGTTCTCGTCTCATCTATCAACACCATTCCACCGAAACAACCACAATCGCGAGCATCATGACTGAAGAGGTCATTTAATTGAAAGTCATTTCTGTCAGATATAAGTCTTTAGCCAACAAAACATCAACCCTTTGCTCAGAATGGACTGAACATGGGACCGATTCTGGACTGGATGCGGACCTCCAAGCACGAAATCGCATCAACGGTGGATGAGACCGCTACCCTTCGTCGGAGGAACGACGCTTTGGAAGGACAACTTCAAGAAGAAAATTTGTGAGTCGAAATACAATAACGAACGTTTTCGTCTTCTGATCAGCTTACGGGTACCTTGATTGGTACTTTCAGACCCTCACTCAAACCCGCCAAGCTCACGAGAGCCAGATCGACGATTTCCTCACCGAAATCAGCTCCAAGGACGAAACCGCCCGAGAGCTTGGACGCAAAATCCACGAATTGGAGAGTACTTCGACGGAAATGGCAAACCAGCTCATCCCCACAGAACGCTTAGCGTCACCGCCAATCACCCCTCTAGGCAAGGCCGCCAGTACCGGAACTCGCCCCGCCACTACGCTCTCAAGCGCACCTATTCGCGAGCTCGCACCCCAGTCGGAGCTTGCATTGGGAAAGCCACCTCCTGTACCGCAGTTCTTCCCGATACCGGCGACCGAGAGCTGGGCGGCATTGTTGACTGCAAGCTCGGAGACCACGGTGGCTCCTCCTCCTCTAGCTCCGTCGCTGGGATACGCGGTTTCGACGGCTACTACTTCAGTAAGGTAACGTACAAATACCTTCCTCTGGAATGACTGGTTCAAGTTCTCAATTCTGCATTCTTTGTTTCGAACAAACGCAGAAGCTCGCCAGTTCCTCCAGCCTCCCCAATGTCAACTCACATCGACTGGCTCCCGGCACCCTCGAGGCTGAGCATCGGGAGCAGTGCTCGAACTAGTGGCGTTCAACAAAAGCCGGAAATAAAATTCTATCTGAAACTGTTAATTGGAGATCCAAACGCGAGACCGGTGCGGATCAATGTGTACACGGTGAGTTGAGTGGCGCCAGGTTCCCGGAAGTTTGTCTTGTAAAATCGATCCCCTCCCAACAGAATGACAATAAGGAGAGCTTGGAACGCCGCCTTTAGCAATACGTGCAGCGGGTTCTTGGACGCGAGTTGAGGGATGGGAATGGGGAAAGGTTTGTGGCGTCATCCCTCAGGTCGTCATGTGTTATTTATCCGCGCCACATCACGTGCAGATCATGGAATCTGCGACCGCTGCGAAACGGGGAATCATTCAGGAGTCCACATTCATTTGAGCGACTGTGACTCCCCTGGCTGGTTCATGTTGAGGTCTGGGGGAAAGAATACGGCATGGCGGACGCCACGACTATCTGAATGTACTTTTCATAAAAGAATTGGAATCAATTGAATGGCAAGATTTTTTTTATATACGTACCACAAAGTCTATACCAGATGGGCTGAAGCGACAACTTACTGCATGTTATAAGTGAGGAGGGTTTCGTATGGAGACTGATCAGGTCCTGACAGGTGGCACACAGAATCACAAAAAATTCGATTATTTTGTGCACCACGACCTTGCAGATATTCAAGCTGATTCAAGCTGGTCAGAAGAGATAAGATTTAATTTCGTGTCTCCCGGCCTGTGAGGGCGTTGAACGCGACGGGACTGGCTTGGCAGGCGGCCGCTCTAAATTTCAGCCACTCAAACCTTTTCGTGCGGTCGACGGTCGATACTGCAGCGATGAGTCTGAGGGAGAAGTTTCTGAACCACTACAAGTGAGTGTCCGTTGATGGGAGAGTGCGGAATAGCTCGTACCTCCCGGTGAGGCCGCGTCGAGGAGTCTCCCCACATTTTGGAGGGTCGCAGAGAGCGCACGCAGGAATTCAATACCACCAGCGACGCGGAAATAATGCACTCAAAGGACTCTACGTTTCTGTCGTGATTGACATGACGCGCTGATCTCCAAATGTTACTCCACAGCAACACAAAGGCTACTCGCGACCCAGCGGCCATCGAGCCGGATCGGTACCTCGAATTTCCACCGCCTATCAATGTCTTTGGGAAATTCGTTATTCCTGGCGGATATCTCATTAGAATCAAGTGAGTCTTGTTACGGCTCAAACCCTGCCGCGCCGGTGTCATGTGCTCGGCGACTAACAATCGTCCCCATCGACTCGACTTAGATTCAATCGATGGTTTCTTCTTCCCGCGGCAGTTATTGTCATGTGCTGTGTGGGCTCCATTTGTGAGTGTCGGTCGCCTTTTCTTGTAGTGATACTTAAATCTGTTGACACATCACGTTTCTCACTATTTTTCTGCTGGAAGACGCGTGGTCGGGCTATAATGCCGCAGTAGACGCGGCCATATCTGGTAACTCGGCCGGTACGTGCTGTTTGATCCCTTGGCACTTTCGTACATGAGTTCATAACGCTCATGTTATTCTCCACCCAGCCGGAAACGCCCCCAACACATTCTACATCGCCGTCGCCTTTTTCGGTCCCATGTCGTCCATCCTCGGTCCCTGGATGGAGCGTGTAGGCCCGCGCTCTGCAGCTCTTCTTGGCATCACAGGTTACTTCTTGGGAAATATGTTTGCCGCCATCGCGTGCTACACAAAACAACTCTGGCTGCTCTATTTGGGCATGGGTATTGTGGGGGGATGTGGGATCGGTATCACGTGAGTTCAAGAGGTGACCAGCACTCTGTTGTGACGTCAAGTTGATGAGATTGATCGATAGGTACATCTCTCCGGTATCTCCACTTCAGAAATGGTTCCCAGACAGACGAGGCCTTGCATCAGGCTTCGCCGTGGCCGGCTTTGGACTCGGATCCTTCTTCGCTTCGTTCGCTCAAACCGTAAGCCACCCTTACTTGCCCCATTCTCAACGCCCCACCATAACCGCGCCATCCCTATTCCCACCCAGGCCCTCATCACCCAATACGGCGTCGTGAAGACATTCGTCATCCTCGGCTTCTGCTACTTGGCCATCAGCCTGCTCTTCATTCCCGTCCTGCGCGTCCCACCTCCGGGATACGTCATTGACGGAGTGACGATTGATACGATCAAGGGAATGGAAAAGATCAGCATACTTACGACTGGTGCTGGGGAAGAGGAGAAAGTCAAGGATGCCAAGACCGAGAAGGCAACTACCGAAACTGGGAACGGTAACGGCGAGCCAGGCGCCAATTCCGACAACATGACGCATATAGTGAAAGAGGCAGTCGCTCCTACAGATGTCGAGGTGTCGGCGAAGAGTCCATTGGCAATGATGCAGGCAATTAATCTCATCGACGCTGTCCTTTCGGTAAGTGATCTCGTTTCTGGGCAATTCGGAGTTATCGATTTTGTTTTTTTTATATTCGCAGGTGGAGTTCCGAATGATGTTCATCATGCTCTTCTGCAACATTCTGTTTGGTCTCACGACCACATCCAAGCTCCAAGACATGGTAACTATCATCTCCTCCCCCTCCTTCCCCCTCTTCACACCACTCACATCCCCCTCCCCCCGCTCAGATCAAACTCCAGTTCCACAGATCTGCCGACGAAGCAGCCCTCATCAACGCCCTGTTCGCCGTTTTCAACGCGCTTGGACGGGTCACCATCCCCTCGCTGTCGGACTATATCGGCCGCAAGGGCGTTTACCTGATTAACCTTGGTGCGCAGATCATTATTTGCGCCGCTTTCCCGAGCATTTTCAACAACGGGTGAGTTGTTGACTCACCAAAACAACTATCAATCGTCCATCATCACCGAACGATCGCCTTCCCCCCCCCCCATTGAATATACTGGGCCTTCATTATCTGCATCTTCGCCCTCGTCATGGTCTACGGTGCCGGGTTCGGCTCCATACCGGCCTTTTTGTCCGATCAGTTCGGCGCGCGCAACACGGGAGCCACCCACGGCGTTATCTTATGGGCATGGTCTTTGGACCCTGTCATTGGAATTGGATGTGAGTTTGCTGCTGTGGCGTGGCGTTTGGAATGCGTTGGTAACGGTGGCCGTGGAATGTTGGCAGATAATACCATCTTGAACCAGCAAGTTGCCAAGTACGGCAAGGACGCGCCCAACATCTACAACTTGAACTTTTACTGGCTGTTGCCCGTCATTTGCGTTGGGTTCTGTGAGTCACGAATCACTGTGAACGTCAAAGCGCAATTCACCAACCCCAACCCACGTGCCCTCAAAAATAGTGGTCACGATTTTCATCCCAACCAACATACGCGACCGTATCCTCCCCAAGTTCCCCGGTGAACTCATCCGCGTGCGCTTGGGCGGGCGCATGCGCCTCGTCACCACCAAGGGCTTCCGCACCGTGTCGCAGGAAGAAGAGGATCGGTTGTGGAACGAACTTGCGTCGAAGTGAATGAGCAAGAGCAGGAGCGTACGCGAGCCCTCACGGGCTGCTCTTTACACTTCTTTTATTGAAACTATGTTTGTGGTTTTGGTGCGCAATGATTATTTTATGTACAGCTACTAGAGTCATCAGCGATTACATGTGGTTGGTTCATCAGTCTGCGGTCTGGCGTGTCACGCCACCGCTCCCACATGTTTAGGGTTCCACTGCTGAATAGTAGCTCGATCCAATGTAGCCTTTGGATGCCGAATATCTCGTCGCGTGGAGGAAAATCGTTTGGGTTCTCCTGTGAAATTAGGAAGCGGCAGGGTTACTTTCGTGTCGCACAACCCGGCGAAGTAGCAAAAAGTGAGTTGAGCTCACCATGCTACAGACTGTCAAGCTCACTGACGTAAGCCTCTAGGCATGTGTATGGGTGACTTTGATTACATGATCCGTCAACAGCACAAATATCGGAAACCAACCTTCATCCTGAATGATAGCGAAGTTCCGCATTCACCACAGAATCCACGTTCTGCTTCCTCAGAAGATGAGTACTTTGAAGACGATGTCGTAGAGATTTCGAGGGCGTCAGTCTTCGTACAACTAATGGGATACCGACAGGAAAGGCCGTACCGTTTTGTACGCCCCAGGAACCTTTTCCCTGAACTGTGCTCTCGCTGCAGGCACATTTGGGAGGAACACTTGGAACGGAGCTCCCGCGCTCCGTCTGCAATTGTCGCAACGGCATGCAACAACATCGAATGGAGCGATGAAGAAGGGCTCCTCGTGGTTTGTGACTGTGTATTCGACAGTTTTGCATATGCTGTGGCCGTGCAAGTCGGGATGGATCGGCCCTGCAATGTCGCGGAGACGTTTGATGTGAGACAGAACATTCTGACACGATTGAGCGGTCAGCCATCTCGGAAATGGCAATCTACCGTCTATCTTTTTGAAGGGGATTCTTGGACTTGCTGTTGCAATGTGGAATGCAAGGGATGCCAAGCTCCACAACTGACGGCCGCAGCAACCGTTCCTTCCAGCCACTCCGCAAATGTCGCAGCCGTCTCATCCGCTACACGGGTCTTGCCTATGCCGTCGTGTTCAGTTCACGTTACGCAAATCGATGTCCGATCCTTCGCCCCCGCTCTTGCCACCGTACGATGTCGCGGCATGCCATTGCACGCTCTGTAGGCGATCCTCGGGTGCCCCGTTCCTCGTGTACCTGTGCAATGTTCCAAGGGAGCTGTTTGTAACGAATAAAGGCGTTGACGACGTCCTGAAAACGGTTGGTGAATTTGCAAGTGGTCCGAAGTGAAACCTTGCAACTGAAAACGAATCATCACGGCCCCGAAACATCTATGATTGTGTCACTACGCATCCTCGGAGCAATACTACCCTGGGGGAGAGGACAACTGGTTGCAGTGAGTTACAAGTCCACCGTATGTAAATGTCACAATAGTTTGTTGCTTGTGAACTTGAGAGCGCTCCGTTCCCGAGTCCACAAGCGTTCTCCTGCTCCAAAATCCAGCCTTTTCGGACTGACCGGACCGTATCCTGCTCGGAGAAGCCTCCTGGAGCCTCTCAAATGGTTTCACTTTGAACTCCCCACAGATCAGCCTAATCTAATCCCTCAAAGTGAGACTACAATACGACTTCAAAATCATACTGATAATTGTTCATTTTGCTTGAACAATAAAAGCTTACTTGTCAAACGGAAATCAGAACCTCTTCGCCTGCAGCCCTGGATCTCTCACGGTCCGAACAGGGACTGCAATGACCTGGAACAACGACAACAACGCCCCTCTGTACCCACGTGATGAAGCCGAGCTCGCTGACACCATCAAAAAGCATCACAGCGCGGTGGTGGCACCTATGGAGTTCCTCGTCGGAAGAGAGGGCTTGCGTGGGATGGACGCCGCACATCCAATGTTTTACGATCCAATGGAGGCGCAGGAGGATGGCATGTGAGTAAATGATTAATTTGGATGTCATGTCGTATGTAGATGTTCTGAGTACTCTCATCTCTCCAATGCACCGCTCGTCCATTCAAATATCGCAAAGGCTCCTCAACGCAAACGGCATCTTCATGGGCGGCGACGTTTTCTCAGGCAACGCGTACATCACCCACACAGGTTCCCCCGATGCGGACCCAAAGCGCTTCCTCTACCACTTCCTGTTCCTCCGCGTGTTCTACCAACTATGGCAAAAGAATTGGCGCGGCGCCCCACTGGAACGCTGGATTATCAAGGCGCCTTACTACACTCACGAACTAGCGAGCTGCCTGCACGTCCTGTCGCAGTCGGCCAAGCCCGGGGGTCCGCACGTCCCCGTCGCCGCTCTTGTCGGGAAGCGAGACGCACGCGACATGATCCCCTCAGAGATCCGGCTCATGAGTCGTGTCACGATCATCTACGGAGCCGCGCAAGGAAGGGGACTTGACGATGTGCGGTTGGTGGCGAAAGAGATACTTCAAAGGGTGCGAAAGGGGTTCTTCACACCAAAAGTTCCTACAGAGGAGAACAGCGAGGAGGGGCATCTGTTGGCGTCCCGAACAGTGACGTACGAGTATTCAGACCTCGTGCGGGACCCGGAGGGCTACGTAAAGCGTTTGGTCGAGACGCACCCCAACGTTCTTGGTTCCGCTCCCAACGGGGTCGGGATGAGCTGGTCCCAGAGTTGGGCACACGGTGTTCAAGCGTACCTTGAGAAGAATAATGAGATGCGAAAAAGGCAGAAGGAAGAGGGACTGCTGGGAACCTTGTCGTTGGAGGAGTGTGGTGTGTCTGAAGAGGATTTGCGTGATGCTGGGATTGCGTAGACCGTAGTGGAAGTAATACAAGACCCTGCGGGTGTTCCGAGAGCGTAGCGTTGTGCTTTGGGCGTCAGATATAGTGCTGAATGCTACGAAAACATTCGTGGTATATGTGTGGATCGAAGGGTGCCATTTTTCATCCCAAGGCCGACTTTTCGTCAGGCATATTCACTCGATTTCAGTTCTATCAGACTTCACATCTTGCGTGATCTTCAAATATGTTATGGTTAGGCTGTGTTAAACCTTCATACATACATATTCCTCCGTATTAGGACAAGCACGTGAGAGGAAAGATCACCAGAAACACGTGCCCAATAAATAACGCCACGCTCTCACATCCTTCGTCGACCCTCGTACGTCCGCTATGCAATCCCAGCCCAACACAAATTCTCCTCCGTTAAACCACACTCATCCAACGACAAAGTCTCCAACAGTCCCTCTTTCTTCTGCCTTCTTCTTACCTCCTTATTTTTCAAAAGGTACCCTCGAACATTCTCCGCCCATTCATCGGACCAACGCATGCCGATCCCGGTTGGACCTGTCCCGAAAACATTTGGATGCAATTCCACTAAACGCTTCACGTAGCCCTCGGGATCCTGCACGAGGTCTGAATACTCGTACGTGATTGCTCGCGCCGCCAAGAGCCCCATCTCCTCGCTGCCCTCCTCCTGTGAAACTCTTGGTGTAAAACACCCATCTCGCTGCCTTTGCAGAACCCAGTTCGCCAAAAGCCCCACACGGTCAAGCCCGCGGCCCTTGGCGACACCAACAAGCGCAGAAAGACACATGAGCCGAACCTCTGAAGGGATCATATCTCTTGCATCTCGGCGTCCTACCAGCGCGGCAACAGGAACTTTGGGACTCCCAGGTGTCGCCGGTTGCGACAGGACGTGCAGGCAAGTGGCAAGATCGCGCGTGTAGTAGGGTGCTTTGATAATCCATCGTTTGACGGGCGCCCCGCGCCAGTTCTTTTGCCACAGTTGGTAGAAGACGCGCAGGAATTGGAAGTGGTAGCGGAACCGGTTGGGGTCTACGCCAGGCGAGCCGGTTTGGATGTGATACGCGCCACCTGTGATGATGTCGCCGCCTAGAAAGATTCCGTTGGCGCCGAGGAACCTTTGTGATATCAGAATGCACGATGTGGGCGAGGTGAGTGTCAGAACATCTTCACACGATCAGATGACAACAACGATAATGAGTAACTCACATGCCATCCTCCTGAGCCTCCATTGGATCATACACCATCGCATGCCTGGCGTCCAGCCCACGCAAGAGCTCTCTTCCGAGGAGAAATTCCATCTGCCCCAAGATCGCGCCATGGTACTTTTGGATGGTGTCGGTGAGCTCGTCCTCGTCGCATGGGTAGAGAGGGATATTATTATTGATGTTCCAGGTGAGAGCGGTCATTGTGCGGACGGTGAAAGATCCGAGGCAGGAGGCGAAGATGTTCTGATTTCCACAAAATGGACAGGTTGTTTGAAAAGGGGGACTTCAGTACTGAAGGAAACGCCAGAGCGCAGTAATCTTACCTGCACGAGTGACGTGCCAGATCCTACAGGCCCACAAATAACCACGAAAGGTTTCAACTCTACTTTGGTCACGTCGGGGTCCGCCTTGAGCGCATCTCGAAGCTTTTTCCGGGCAACAATGGGTCCATAGAGATAGCTCGCAAGTATGACGATACGCCCAGAGGCTGTAAGGTCTTCCCAGCGCACGACCGAGAAGAAATACCGGAGCTCCCTGAGGAAGCACCGATGAGCGGCGTCCCCACCCAACACTTCCGGCCATGGGTCTTGTGACGTTGAGAGCGCTTCGGCTTGGCGCAGAAGCCGCCGGGTGATGAGAGAATACGGTACGATACCTCCGGTGAGGGGGAACAGCAGGCGGTCAAACGCGTCGATCGCCCGTGTATGTAACGGTTTCCGAGGAAAGTTGATTGGGATGGAAGGGAATGCGTTGGGGACCATGATTGGTGATGGATGCGAAGGCGAACGGTGTGTAAAGAAGATGTGTGGAGCAGGCGTCTTGGTGGGGCAAGTAGGTTTGACGCGTGGAAGCATGCAAGCAGTTACCAAGTTGCTTCGGAATCGAGAGTCAGCAGAGAGACAAATGAAAATTACGACTAACTAAAGTTAACGTCTGATATATAGCATACTGATAATTTACTGATTGTCATATGTATCATGTAGTAATTGCAGTTGCTTCGATGCCCGTACCACTCCTTTGTCACAGGCGGGCGATAAATTTGACGAGGAACAAGGGCAAAAGCGAGATTGTGCCCCCCCGACGAGTATGGGTAAGGAAAAACAGACCTCAGGAACGTGATCGTCATCATCACCTAACGAAAGGGGATGACAGAACTCCCATCCGCTCCACGGCTCCTCTCAAGTGGGGTTAGTCTGCGCACGGTTTGGTTGATCCTGGGTAGACTAATTTCAAGCCGCCGCTGATCAGAAGCATGCGATGCAAAGACGACCTTTCAGGATTCCAAGTGACATAATTTAATCTGTGTGAGGATAACATCCGTAAAGTCTACCGTACGATGATTTGTTTCCATCGTGCTGGTCCGGCAACAAGACCGACGACGGAATCCTTCCACGACATTGTGACCCCAATCACCCAGTACAGAGCACCATCACTTTCTCAGTACATTAGTTTCCGTCCCTGTAGCTCCACTACGCAATCCCAGCAACACGCAGATTCTCCTCCGTCACACCACACGTAACGACAAGGTCCCCAATAGCCCCTCTTCCGCCTGCTTTCTCCGCACCTCCTTATTTCTCTCAAGGTATGCTCGACAACGTTCAGCCCATTCGTCGGACCACCGCATCCCGACCCCGTTTGGTCCCGTGCCCAAAATATCTGGGTACTCCTCGATCAAACGCTTCACGTAACCCTCCGGGTCCCGCACGAGGTCAGAGTACTCGTACGTCACTTCCCGCGTTGCTAACAGCCCCGCCGCCTCCTCGTTTTCCTCCCCCATTGGAACTGTGGGGGTAAAGAACCCATCTCGCACTCTTTTGAGCACCCCCTTCGCCAAACCCCGCACATCGTCCATCGCTCTTCCCTGCGCGACCCCAAACAACGCGGTTAGGCGACACATGAGCCGGACCTCTGACGGTATCATGTCTCTTGTATCCCGGCGTCCAATCAGCGCCGCGACGGGAACCTTTGCACCCCCGGGTTGTACAGGCTGCGACAGGATGTGCAAGCATTCGGCAAGGTCACGAGTATAGTACGGTGCCTTGATGACCCATCGCTCCACCGGTGCACCGCGCCAGTTCTTTTGCCAGAGTTGGTAGAACACGCGTAGGAACAAGAAGTGGTACCGGAACCGGTTTGGGTCGGCGTTGGGAGAGCCGATGTGGATGTGGTACGCACCGCCGGTCGCGATGTCCCCGCCTTGGAAAATGCCGTTGGCGCTGAGAAACCTATACGGAGTGATGTGGCAGAGAACAGCCTACATAAGACATGATATCCAAACGAAGAACTTAAAGTACACACATGCCGTCTTCCTGCGCCTCCATCGGATCGTATATCATCGCATGCGCGGCGTCCACTCCACGCAAGCCTTCCCTACCGACGAGAAACTCCATCTGCGCCAAGATCGCGTCGTGGTGCTTTTGGATCGTGTCGGCGAGCTCTGCTTCGTCGTGTGGATAGAGAGGGGCGTTGTTGTTGATGTTCCACGTGAGTGCGGTCATGGTCCGCACGGTGAGTGAGCCGGTGGAGGCGGCGATGAGGTTCTGGGTTGCACGGAATGGAGGATTGGTTTGCCAAGTGAGCTTTTTTGTTCAAATTAAAGCCATGAAAGGTAGATTTACCTGAATGAGTGACGTGCCAGACCTTGCCGGCCCGCAAATGACGACGAACGGTTTCAACTCAACATTGACGACGTCCGGGTCCGCCCTGAGGGCATCTCTCAGCTTTTTCCGGGCAACAAGTGGACCTTGAAGATAATTTGCAAGTATAACAGCTCGTCCAGAGGCTGTAAGGTCTGCCCATCGCACGGCCGAGAGGAAATACCGGAGCTCCCTGAGGTAGCACTCGTGTGCCGCGACCCCACCCAACACGTCCGGCCATGGGTCCTCTGATGTTGAGAGAGCTTCGACTTGACGTAGGAGCCACGGGATGAGGAGGGAGTAGGGCACGATGCCCCCGGTGAGGGGGAACAGCAGTCGGTCGCAGGAGTCGATCGCCCATGTCACCAACGGTTTTGGAGGGAAGGTGATGGGGATGGAGGGAGATGCGTCGGCGACCATGATCGACGATCGATACAGAGGCGATTGGTCAAAACAAGCTGGAGGATGTGTGGAGCGTGTGAGAGTGGTGTCTTGGCGACGCAGCCCGCCTAAGCAGCCGCTAATATAGTGCCGATATATCACAGCAACGAGTTGCTACAGAGTTGAGAAAAGATAGAGAACGTTGCTTATAAACTAAACTGATAATAGTGCATTTTCGGAGTGTGGTTACATGTGGTGTGGCGACCTCTACGGAGGAAGGAAATTAGCTTCAATGTCTCTCCAAATGCTCAAATGATTGCGCGTCCTAGTTAGTTCTCCAGTGATAGCAAGACTTTTACCCTCGGGGAAATTTGCTCGGGCGGTATCTGTCCGAAAGAAACTTGCCCAGAATGCCACGGACTCTCCATTGTTTTTCAGTCCAACCTACTCAATATGGTCACCTGTGGTGTGGTTTGCACAATCAAGCCTGAGTCCCCTGTTCGGGGGAGGTGAACGGTGAACCGCCTCACCAAAATCACGTCTGAACTTGAATTACAATATCAGCTCGCATAGCGAGCACAAGGACACCGCCCCGCTTTCTTTTTGCTTTACTTCTACCACTCGACAGCAGATGTGGAGATTCTGCTTGCACGTGTTCGGTGATTCGTCACGGCTAAACTTGCACCCTTCTACCACACCATCCCTGGCCTTCCCCTCTGGCGTCTCTAGCTTTCCCCACGAAACAACGCTCCACGCTCCGCAGAGTCCCGTTCCTCCCTCATATCCTCGCAGTCAACGTACCCGGGCCTCTCCCACCCCTCTACTCTGTCATTCCGTCGACTTCCCCGCATGGAACCACAACCGGCGCATCCGGCACCAATGACAGCGAACCCTCCCACGTCGGCCGATCCTACCCGGGAAGCAGCAACAGATGTAGAAAGGAACGACGCCATTGCTGCAATGCCGGCGATTGCGCCTCCGCGTACGTCCCTGACCTTTGTGGTGCTCGATCGAAAAAAAAAACAAAGCGCAAATGAAACGCTAATTTGGGTTTCATTTTCCACCTTCCAGCGTCGTCGCCCACAGTCGTCGAACAGCCCTTCGCTTATCCTACAAAAACCTCGACGCTCCGCCCGCTTAGCTCGTCCACCGCCACGCTCGTGCAAAGACTTTCCGTCTTCTCCGCACTCACCCAGACCAACCGCACAATGGGAGGCGACACGACGTCCATCATCGCGCACAAACGCGCCCCCGAGCGGGGCCTGACAAAGACGCAAAAGCGCGTCGTCCTCTTTCTTGCAGCGATGGGTGCATTTCTGGGCACAGTCGGGCAGGCCATGTACAACCCCTTGCTGGCGACCGTCAAGGCGTCGCTCGAGTGTTCCGACCTCGAGATCAATACGACTATTTCAGTCTACGTGCTCATGGAGGGTCTGGCGCCCTTGCTGGTGTGGGGACCGATGGGGGACCAGTATGGTGAGGATTGCGTTTTGTGCATTGCATTCAGTATGCAAAGTGTGTGAATTCTGACACAATTGCATGAAGGACGGCGACCGGTATACCTAGTTGGTCTCGGTTTGTTCATGCTTTCATGCGGGATCTCGTTCTTCAGGTGCGCAAAAATGCTTCCACACTCCCGTTCCGTGGCTTTACTTACCATACCACCCTCGACGCAGCGTCAACGTATGGATGCTCTTCGCAGGGATGTTCCTCGCCGTGAGTGCTGCCAACACCCCTTCAAAATCGTAACAGCCATACTGAAAAGGTCGGAACAGGGCGTCGGCATCTCTGCCGCCAACGCGAACGGTATTGGCGCCATTTCGGATGTGTTTCCCAAGGAGGAGCGGGGGAAAGCACGTGAGTGTTGTCGGACGGGCCCTCGTTCCCTTTACTGAATCCGTACTCTAAAACGTCACGACACCCAGTCGCACTCTACTACTTCGGCGCCCTTTTGGGCCCATTCATCGGTACGTCTCCCTTCCCATCTCATCCCATCCTCATCTCACCTCACATTTCCACCTCCGCCCTTCCCCTCCCCCATGCCAGGCGGCCCCATCGGCGGCAACATTAGTGCCAACCTCGGCTGGCGTTACATCTACGCATTCCTCGCCCTCCTGGGGATACTCCTCCTGGTCGCGTTCTTCTTTTGGTTCCCCGAGACGAGGGATGAATATGTGAATTTGGTTCGGAAGCCGAGTAAGTACTTCCTCCTTCTTCCTCCTCCGTGGTCATTCATTAAAGACCCGTGCTGATGAATTGCGCACTCGTCACCCAGACGCCCTGAGGTCACTGGGCACCCTCCGGTACCCCTTCGTCCTGCTCGTAACGATCTGGATCTGCGTGCTCTTCTCCGCAAATACCGCCGTCGTGGCGCAGATCTCGCGGCAGTACACGACCGTGTACAAGTTCACGGATCGGCAGCTCGGGTATGTCGAAACCTTCCCCTTCCCCTTCCCCACCTGTGTTTCTCAGGCTCACACGTCCCATCACCCACCCCCGTCCGTCACAGCCTCATCCCCCTCGCATCTGCATCCGGGATGGTCCTCTCCAGCCTCTTCAGTGGGCGGTACAGCGACAAGATGGCCGTGCGGTCGCAGGAGCGAAAGGGATCGTACGTCTCCGAGGACAGGCTAAGAGCGACGTGGGTCGGCGCGCTGGTGGTACCGGTTGGGTTGATTTTGTTGTGAGTGTAAATTAAATCGTAGGCGCGTGAGGTGATGAAGGTTTGTCTGATATGGGGTCCGAAACTCCGAATAGTGGTGTCGGGTTCCAACGTGAACTGCCTGTGGTTGTGCCCCTCGTTGGGCAGTTCTTGTTGGCGTTTGGCACGCTGTGGATTATCACAAGTGATAACGCTTACTTGGTGGAACTGTGGCCCAGTGAGTCGATTTTGTTTTGCGCAGGATTATTTATGTTGAGATAATCAAATGCTTCCCCAGATGAAACCGCCTCGGTAATCAGCGTCAGCATTTTCTGGCGGTTCTTTTTCGGTACGTCACAATTCGTTCCCACAACCTCCTTTCCCCTCGTTGCTTTTCTCACACCTCGTGATCACCTCACAAACAGCCGCCATCACCCCCCTCTTCATCACCACCGCCGTCGAGCAAGGCGGCCCCGCCCGCGTGTACTTCATCTACGCCTTTCTGCACCTCCTCTCGGCCGCCGGTGTTGCTTGGGTGGCTCTCGCTGGAGCCAAGTACCGAATGCGGAGGTCGCCTTGGAGAGAGGCGGACGCGGCGGGTGGCAAACATCAGAGGCTGGAGTCTGTGCATGTGCATGTGGAGAGAGGCGCGGCAGCGGCGTAGAGCGTCGGTGCGGTGGAGAGATGGGGTTAATTGGCGTGCCGGCACCAACCTTCTAATTACAACTAATTAAGTTAATTTCTACTCGTAATTGTAGAATGATCACTCTGGGTAGTACACAGTTACACACACAAACCGCGGCAACGATCTTTTCCCGATGGAACATAACGACACCACGTTCCTCAAGTGAGATGGCGTCGCTCACATTCTCCAACTCTTCATTTGACATTCCGTGTAAAGTCAACGTTGAAAGCACTCTATTGTTGGGAGGGTTCATTTGCTGTGGTGAGTCCACTCGTTAGTCTTCCTCCAACTTTACTTGCAATGGGAAGCCCCTCGATCTCCAATATCCCACTTGAAACTCTCGACGAAATCGCTCGCATTCTCCCTGTCCGCGCCCTCGTCCTCCTCTCCTCCGCATCACGCTCCTTCCGCGAGATTGTCAACATCCCTGCCATCTGGGAGCGCTTGGACTTTTCAGACCTCTCTCCCGGCTTCACGGATGCGGAATATATCGAGTGTCTGGCGCAAATTGCGAGTTGGATGGCCCCATTCTTAGATGGCGAAGGGACTTGTTTCATTGGGAATCCTGGAAATGAAGTTCGATAAGACGAATATTTCCACATATACACTCTTGTCAGAACTGCAGCTACCACGTATTCGAAACACTGTCCTCTCGCAACTGCAGAAATGTCAACCTTGAAACTCTTGAGCATTTGCTTCTAGATGACTTCACTGGCTCGACCATGTTTACAGCACGCTGGAATGGTGTGACGTCTTTGCGGTGTATGGATGTGACCACAGGGTACATATCAAAAGAGGTGATTGCGGTGTTCGGCCGGCTCGAACAAATGTGCCCAAAAGCCAACATCTCACCAGCGGTTTGTAAGTCCTGCTCTAACGATATAATAGCAGACGATCATTTGCACGGGGATTCATTCAGGGAACTTAGCCGTCGCTCCGCTGTCAAGCTATCGAAATGTCTGCGCTGGTCCTGCCTGAATGCCGCTGTTTGCAATATTTGCGATATTGCTGTGGACAATCCTCATTCCGGTGTTGCAGCAAATATTCCTGGCGAGCAGTTGAGCTGTTATGACTGTGAGGACGAATTCCCAATCTGCGAAGCACATCGCAACAATTTGCCCTTGGATCGGACTTGCTTGAAGCCATCTTGCTCTGCACATTTCTGCCGTGCATGTGTCTTGAGTGGGGAAAGCAGTCTTCGTTCCTGTGACGCTCATGGAGTTTCATGTGTGAGTAGCATTTCGCAAATGGTTGCCCTCGCACTGACAGTTTGGAACGTGGAGAATCGGATGAAGACGACTCGGTAGTGAATTAGTGATGCTCAGGAACTTAGTTTTCTTGTATGTCGGTTGAACAGAAAACCCAGTACGTTCATGCAAGGTGCTGTTCAATGTGACACCGACACTTCCTACTATTTATTTAGCATTTAATTCCTGGTACATCTTTGTGAACTTCCGTACTCTGCAAGTGCCAATCGATACTCATTGAATCATGAAAGATGATCTGCGTGGAGGAAGAACAAAGGCAATGGGCTCCCATTGATCATCGGCCAAGTACCGACGAGATACAGAGCCGAGGTGTACGGGAAGACTACGTCACTGAGATAATGTGAACGTTGATGGTGTTGTATTTGTGTCCAAAATGCATCATCGTGACATAACAAAAATTAACTAGAATTTCCAAAGTGTGAGCAAAACAATGTTCGGCGCTCCAGTTTCAAAGCTGAGCGCTTTCATCCACTGCTAATGTTCCTGCGCCAAAGCGAGACTTTTCAAAACCCGAGTGCTTCCTTTGATGGAATTGGCGGTCGAACGGTCGAGATTATTCGACCCCAAAGGTTTCACCTCAGTTTGACGTAGTGCAAATTTCTGCGAGATTTGCTGAAGATATGCGTGCGTGTGTTGAGGATTTTGCTCAGTGGCGAATCCTGGCTCCACATCTGTCATTGGTGCTTCTTCCGGGGGAGTTGCAGCAAGGTCAGAGTACCCATGGCTCACAGACTCCGCTATGGCTCCTGATCGTGGCGTAGAGCGGTCTCGGGGCGTTTCATTAGACCGAGAAGATATTGTTTGTGCGATTGAATTCTTTTCATTTCCTCGACGAGCGACTTGTGCTTCCTCTAGCTGTCCTTCTGCATTCACGATTTGGGGGTTTGAAGCACTGATCTTTCTTTCCAATATTCCAGCAGGTCCGTCTTCCTTGGCCAACATGCCTTGCTGAGGTACCGGTCCAGCTCTCCCACCATCTCCTCATCATTGTCAAAAATGCTTGACGCGATGAGGTCCCCAGACGATCTTTTGTTTGGTACCCGGCCGATGTCCGACCCAGAATTGGAGTATCCTGTGTGATACGCTGTCCTGATTGCATCATCCGCCTCTTGGACGTAAACCACCTCCCACTGTTGTTCCTGCATCCATGACAGCTTATAGGCGGGGTGTAGAACTTCCAATCCGATTAGTTTTTCAGACAAGAAAGTTGAACCGCTAGGGGGACAGCTCACCTAGTGCAATCCAATATATCTTTCAATCATCTGT
Source organism: Gonapodya prolifera JEL478 (assembly GCA_001574975.1). Classification (NCBI taxonomy): domain Eukaryota; kingdom Fungi; phylum Monoblepharomycota; class Monoblepharidomycetes; order Monoblepharidales; family Gonapodyaceae; genus Gonapodya; species Gonapodya prolifera. The sequence goes on from KQ965845.1 coordinate 34,348, forward strand.
CTTCCTGGAATATTTCCGCAGCACCTCCATGATGATGTTGAAGAGCGGGACAACAAATACAATGGCTGGGTAAACCGCACCCTCAACAAGCGACAGAGCTTGGGCCATAGACTGGTTCTTTGGAATCAGCCAACACACGCAATGAAAAAACATTTTGACACTCACCTCGAGTAGTTTCCTCACCTTCTCCAAGTAGTTCCACTCCTCCTCTGATAGCTTCAATTCCCAAAGACTCCTGTCAGAAGCCAGAAGCTTCTCGACTTCCTTCCTGGCCTGACTAATGGCGTCGAAGTCCGACTTCCACTGGGTACCAATAGGAGCAACCAGCTCCCGAGCCTTAGATGGGTCCGAAACCTGCGAGGCATATAGCTTGCAAGTCTGTGGAGACTTCCGGACCCTGAAAATATGCTTGTACAGCTTGCCATCCATGGGTTAAAGCCATAGTCAGCCACACAAAAGAGCACAAAACTAGAACTCACCTTTTCCACCGGTCCACTATTCCCACCGCTCACATCTTCCTCCTCTCAGTCCCACCACGCAAGTCGACATTGGCTTTGATGTTTAGATATGAATTTCTTATACTGTAAGAAAACTATCTGGAGCACCGAAGCTCATGAATAAGCCAAATTTAATCCAGTGTTCTTTGTTGTCGTGTTGTGGTGCAGTCGACACCCGCAACTTTAGGCTGCATACAAGCCAAGAGCGTTATTTTTAGTGCCTCTCCGACTCTACAGAGCCGCATCTCAACCAGTTCCGTCTCTCCCATTGACAAGGCTGGGGCCTGGGAATCACTGCATCAATTGATAGGCTATTCATACCTTAAAAAAATTTTGGCGCCTGCGGCGAGCAGGTGAATTCGCAGGCGAATTCAAAGGGGTGCCCCGTGACATATTCAAAATGCCTCTTTGCGAAGGAAGGGTGAGACTTCACAATTCAACTACGAAGAAAGTTGAATTTCACAACGTATCCGCAATAAATACTTATGTGATGTCTTGGACCTAACAGAAACTACGCTTATGGTCACAACGTACCAATTGACAGCAAACCAGGGTCCGCCATACATATTCACTTCGCTCCACGAACTAAGACTTCCCTCACTGTCTGAAAAGGGGCTCTTCCATTGGGAGCTCTACCACAACCACCTTCCCATGCTCCCCCTTTCGTGAAGCCAACCGTTCAAAGAGTCCAGCCATTGAGATCTGACCCCCTCCAGCAAAAGTCACGAGATTCCCAGGTAGCGACCTAATCCATTTTACCAATACGTCTTCAGGATTTGTTTCCCACTCCAGCTCCAGCTCCTGCAGTCCTCCCGCCCTCCATTTCTCAATTTGGGGTACGAGCCATAACACCCGCACCTCTTCCAGAGAGGGAAATACTGCTTTGGCAATATTTCCAAACTGTTCAAGCTGCTGGTGAAAAGGTGTGATTCCGACCTTCTCGAATATTTGCCTACTCGCGATCAGCTGACTGATGTCAACATGGAGTACTCGGAGCTTGGGGAAGACTGTATTCTGTACAGGTTCCAAACTTTCCGTAACGGTCAGTGCTTGAGGAAAGTTCCACGCCAGTGATGGAATTTCGAGAACTCCCAGCTCGCGAAGTGAAGGGCAACCACGAAGAAGAGCACCAATATAGTTGTAATTCTCCGAGCGGTGAAAAAGAATCCGCTTATCCTTGTACTCATAGAAAGCTTTGGTCACATTGCGGAGGTTTCCAAATTGGGGAAGGAAGTTTGCAAGTGGTTTGCCATTTTCAAGCGTTCTCGTTCCCATGAAACGAATGTTGCTAATATTCGGAAAAGACTGCATCCGCGGTATGAGAAACTGATCGTTCTGGCAGTCTGGTGGTGGCGTAAAGCAAATGCCGACTGTCAATTGAGACACGGATGAAGAAAAGTTTTTGCCAAAGGTCTCTGCGATAATGCCCAAGTCGCATTCCACAAGTTGCAAGTGCGATGGACGAAGTTCCTTTGGGGCACCTGGCGAAAGAAATGGACTCATGATCGCCACGTGATAATGTTCACCCTCAACCCCAGGTCCAGTGTTCCACTTCAACGTTTCCAGATTGGTGATTGTAAATCGAGGATGTGAAGTACGAGATCCCCAAAACTCCGAAGCTTTCGCTGAGAGACTGTCGAGGATGTTCGTTCGCTCTTCCAGAGAAAGAAGGGCGAAACGCTCCCCCAATCTGGCCTTGATTGTTGCTGCTGCATAACGAATTGAACAAGAACGTCCCCCGTCCTTCGAAACCAGTTGAAAACGGGTTTTCAGAGAAATGTTCTGGATTGCCTCCCATTCCTCGAGCTTCTCTGTAGTGGAGTTGGGATTATCCGGGAGGGTCACGGACAGAGATGCCGGAATTCGACCATCCTGGTGGAAGTACCCATCAGAAACGCGCCTCCAGGAACGTGCCACCCTCGGAACAATCGCATAGAAGTCTCTCGGTGGGAGGTGAACGAAGATTTCCGGTAGAATCTCTTCGGGTAAGTCTAGCCAGAGCAGCGTTGCTGAGTTAGGGCGAAGCTCGCCAGCGCTGATCTTTCAACACACCTTCAAACTGGCAGGTCTTCTCATGGACCAACGATCCTCCCCCAACGCGTTCCTCCATGTTGCGACGTTGCTGAGGACCGTCGGCCGCAGTACACCTGGAGGCGGTGCTCGTCCGAGAGATCTCTAGCTCCACACGATCTCCTAATATTCTCAATTTAGCCAATGAACCTATTCTTGAGCATCGACATGCCCCTAACACGGTCCCATACGCCCTTCAAATACCCAGGCTTCTCCTTCTCGCCTTCGTTCGCTCCTACGTATTTTGACTGAGACTCCGGTTCCGCTCGCTTCACCTTCACGCCAGGATACTTCTGCTTCTTCGGTCGAGGCTCCTTCAAAGGCCTCTTAATGCTGGGATCCATCCACGAGTCTGCACTGATGGTCCTGACGTCGACCGCTGTCACTGCACCCGTGTCCCGATACCGGACCCAGTCATCCCACGTGAGGGACTGAACTCGACCAGTCTGGAGTCCCACCATCGCGGCTTTCCCCGCTTCCATCACGGCCTCCATAACTTGCTCCTTCTTAGGCGGAGGTCCAAACCGTTGGAACGCTCGCACCCGCGCCGCGACTCCTTCGAGGGCTTCTTGCTTCCTGCGAAGCGCATTCTGGAGCTCAGCCTCTGTCCAAGATCGCCGAGATTCCTCAGCACGCTCATGATCGGCGAGAGTCTTCTCCATCTTCCGCAGGGTGGCAAGCAGGCTCTTCCGTTGGGACTGGAGCTTCCGAACTTCTCGAGCGCGGTCGAGTTGCACCCAGACAGGAACGTCTCGGTGAAGACCGGAGGGATTTCGGTAGATGTCCTGGCGCAATGAGGTTGCGAGTCGAAGGGCTGGGATATCAGCTCCCGACGAGAGAATAGACCGAGCCGCGACCTCCGCCTCGTGAATTTTCTTCTCGACGACGTCCAGCTGCGCCCGAAGTTGGTCAATGTTAGTTTTCGCATTCAGGTATTCAAGATCCCGTGGGGAGTTTTTCAATTCGAGAATGGCACGCGGTGCCTTGTCGTGAGGGCGGACCCCGAGGAGGTGGATTCGTGTGTATGGCCCGTTCTGTCCACTGAAGCGGTACTTGAGCTCCGAAAAGAGTTTTGGGATGGTGAGGTGGTGGTTCTTTGATCGTTCAGGACGGGGCAGGGGCGGTTAGAAGCGGCATCCGAGCATCAGCATATATACAACATCGATATTTTAGTCGACCTATCCCACGTGCGTCGCGGTCACGGGTCTGTACCCCCGAAAGTCTCACTTACAAAAACACGTCCTGCCAGCTTCAACTTTGCCGCATTGGTCCCCCTTCCCGCTACCTCGATTGCCTGTTCCACCCATTTCTGAACCTCCTTCGCCTTTGGGACTGTGGTGACGATGCGGTCGTGCACGATGAGCTGAGAAAGGAGGTTGGACAACAGGTCGTGTCGGTGGGTCGGGGAGCGGTTGAGCTTGCGCCACTTGTGCTGATGGCGCATCGTCGGTGGAGAGGTGGTAGGAGGGGAACAGGGGTGGGATTCCTCCTCGGCAGTGTTTTCTTGGTGGGCAGCGGTAAGGAAATTTGCTCACAAGAAAGTCTACAATAGAGTAGAAATAGAATTATTGATCTTTACAACATCCAATTTTTCAAATAGGCACCATTGAAATTTTCGAGCATTCGCCGCATCGCCAATTCATACTTTCACTCTCAGAGAGCACCCCACCAAGCGCCGCCTGAGCGCCAGCATAATCGTCGCCGAGACGAGGTTCAACGCACACGTGAACATAATCACGGAAAAGAAGTCTTGGTCGTAACCCGACGGCGACGATGGGTTGGGAGTCTTGTAGGAGTCGAGCAGTTTTCCTCCGGCGAGCGTTCCGACGAGGGAACCTGGGGGAATGGTTTTGCGGAACGTTCTTAACCTGTGACCCAGGTGGATTGGAAAATGATGTGAGCTCACCAACAAACAGGGAGAGCATCACCATTCCCATTTTTGAGGCGAGTCGTGGTGACCGAAAATCGTTGATATCACAATTGGAACCTGCGAGAAGAATTGCCCTCCTGTAGCTCCAAACGTGACGTTCACGTTAGCTGATCGCTCTTTCGAAATGACTCTTGAGACAGGCACATACCAAAAGGGCGAACGCCATCAAGCTTCCAAGACTCCTTGCGTTCGGCCACAACGTCAAGCACAGAATCCCACCGACGTGATTACAAATCAGGAGCACGTTGACTGGTCCGACTCTGTCCATGAGGAGACCGTAGACTATCCGTGTTGGTGCCGTGATAGCGAATTGGAGTCCGAGAATGAGTGCGGCGATTTGGGCTTCAACGCCGATGGATATGGCGTAGGCTAGCAGGAAAAGGGAGGAGACCGGTCGTCAGTTCTCAAATGTGAGGAGGAGTGTACCGGGCGATACTCACATGTGTCATGACGAATTGAGGGAGGGGATACGCAAAGTACATGATTACACCGGAAAGGAACAGTAGAATGAAGCGCACATCCCGGAATGCTCGAAGGTCGAGCAGTTTTCCTTTTGGCTGGAGAGCGAGCTTAATGTGGGAAGTGAAGTAGTCTTCGAAAAGATGGCGCTCACCTTTGGCGGAAGTCGCGTTCGAACAAAATAGGACGCAGGAATCATCACTGCACCCAGGGGCACATTTGATGATTACGCAAGAGCTTTATTTAGAGCACATGTGATGGACTCACCGACGAGAGCGATAAAGCCGGTGATTCGTAGAGTCCAGAGTGCTCCCACTCGATCCAGCAAGTACTGAGTCAGATTTGCTACGAAAGTCGACGTTAATTCTTCTGCTCTAATCCACAATCTCACAGTGCTTTGGGAGTTCACTCACTCAGGGCCAAACCACCGATTCCAGGCCTGTCATCGCAATACCAGTCGCGATCCCTCGCTTGCGCTTGAAGTATTGATGATTAACAGCCATCGCGACCATCCAAGCACTTTGTAATAGAAAATTTGTCCGCGTCGCTTCAGTCGTCGGTCTGCCACCGAGCCAAGAAGAGGTCTCGCAAGGAACCCAGCCGCATTGGCGAGACCGCCCGTGAGAGAGTGCACGGATTGGGGTGTTCCGGGGAAGAAATCGTTTCTGAAGTAGTATCGCTGAATACGGATCGAAGCCGAGAGTGTAGGAGGGTTCGTTTGATTAAGTTGTTGAAAGGCGCGGTTTCAGTCTGAGATTGTCGAGTCAGGGAACCCCACAGGTGTATGGACCAAACGAAGAGGAGTCCCACACTGACAAAAGAAATGAACCAGGCTGACAACGTTTTCAGTTAGTTACATAATCTTAGGCTCCAAGTCGACTTGTCAAGAAATTTCGCACTCACAAGCCCCCACTACGCTCCAAGCTTCAAATCCCCCTTCTGGCGGAACATCTTCGACCGGCGACGGTATCGATGGATCTGATTTCTTGAACTGCTCTCTCAGGAGTTCCTCCTTCACTTCCAGCTGGGACCCTCTGTCCTCCTTCGCAGGTTTCAGCGGACCGCTTTGTCCATTTTGCGAGTGGAGCGTTCTGGGTCGGCATCCATGGGGTGTGGATCTTGTCCGATTTTGCTTCCGCAGGGCAATTACTTGTTGAGAATAGCGTAAGAAAGCATAATACCTTTTCTCTACCCGAAGCGTTTCCCCCCATTCCTACAAGAATTTTACTGCAAAATGTGCAAAGCTATTTTTTTTTTTTTTTTTTCTGTACGTGGGCGACAGGGCAAGGTTTGGTCTTCGCATTGCAAGTTCCGCCGAACACTTCGTCAACCTCCAGACATGCCCGAGCCAGCGCCTTCTCCAGTGACGTATTCTTTCTTCACCTTCTACAAGGCTCTCGAAGCTGCCAAGCAGGGAACTCCTTGCGTTCTGGTCGACGTTTCAAACTTCGATCCTGCAACGGTAAAATACCTCAACAGCTCCGAAAGACCGGGGAATCTCCACGCTGTCACCCACAGCATCAATGTGGGAGCACTGAGCAAGTACAGGGTGAGCCTCCGGTACGATTGCTGGGGACTCGTCCGAGAAGTTTGCGAGGATCGCATCAACTTCAGTTGATCCGATAATCCGACTGAAACTTCACCACTGCACCCTTTTGAAACACAGGCCGACACCAGCACGGAGTGTGCCTTCAACTTTATCGCGGACCATGCCGGTGAATCGGCTCTCGAGCTCTCAGGGAAATCGGTTATCCTGTCCAACGACCATTTTGACCACGACGGTCTTGCCGGCGTATCCGTAGTTCTCCACCAAGAGTGGGCGAAAGAGAGGAAAGATTTATTGATCGAGGTGTCCAAGGCTGGAGACTTTCAAAAGTTCCGTGACCGGTGGGTGGTGATGCAGCTGCACGAAAAACTTCTTTGGGTAAATGAATCCACCGTTCCTGTATCGTTCAATTTTTTCTCCAGCACCGCAGCACGCATCGTGTGGACGATTGATGCTTTCTCGAATCGGGTGGAGGATGTGAAGTCCCCACTTCCAGCAAGCACCTTCGAGTTCAAAGACTTTTACGAGCTCTTCGACAACCTTTACACGGAGATGGTCCCAAGGTTCCAAGACATTGTGGACAATATCGACTCATATGAGTCGTACTGGAAGAGCAGTGAGGAGAATTATGAAGTGGGTGATGGCGCAATAGCTCTATTCCTCGTGCTTGCAAGTGCTAAAGTTGTGATTTGCCCAGGTAACACTTGCCGCAATCACTTCCGGAACCATTCGCGTCACCAAGTACCCCGACCTCTCCCTCGCGTTCGTCTACGTGCCCCCGACGTTCAAAACCCATGTCTCCAATTTTGCAATCTACACGTACCTCGCGTACCTGAGCAAAGGCGGAGACTGCTACATCGTCGCAACCGCGACGGGGGCGGAGTGGCAGGTGAAGTACAGGTGAATGATCTTGCACCTCATCAATCATGTAACGAGTCGATGTTGAGGAATTTCTTGATCACACTCACACAGATACGAATCCCACGTCGACCTCGTGTCCACACCAATCCCTCCATGCATTGACCTCGCCCTCGTCGCACAACTTCTGTCCTCGATTGAGCCGTCTGGCAGCAGTGCAAAGTGGGTCAGCGGCGACCCGAACGACGCCCACGTGGCGGCCCTGAAGACTGAAGGCAAGACCGCCATCGCTGATGACGTGGTTGAGAGGGAGCTTGTGGGATGGTTGAAGGGTGCAAGGGGGTTTGATAAGACGAATACGGGCACACTTGCTGGGTAGCTAAGTGATCAATGGAACGACCAGGATTCTGTGCAACAGGATTATTGCTGTGTGCCTTTTATTGTGTAATTGAGTGACATTGTTTGTATTGTTTGATAAGAAGAATTTTGTGTGTGTGACCATTTCTTGAAGAAGTCGACTGATATCGATTGATCAACTGAAGGAGCCGATTTCAGGGGTGATAAAAGAGGTATATCTTGTGGTATGAAACATTAACACGACAGAGCGTACACTACTATCTACGCCGCATGACTTTATAATTTCTAAGTTGGCCTGGCCGTTGCAACGTCACACCTTCACCCTGACTGCCCACCCAACCAAATGCCACCTCAGTACCAACGTTATCGTCGCTGAAAGAAGAAACAACGCGCCCGTGTACATCATGACGGGGAAGAAGTCCTGGTCGTACCCGGATGGGGACGCCGGGTTGGGCGTCGAGTGTGAGTCGAGAAGCTTCCCACCGATAAGCGTTCCAGCGAGCGAGCCTGGCGAGGTGGCAGCGGCGGGTTATGCGGCAGTTGACGGAACGTGTGGATTGTTGGAATCGCAATGTGGACTCACCGACGGAGAGGGAGAGCAACACCATTCCCATTTTGGAGGCCGAATCATGGTGGCCGAAAATGGATGATATCACTATTGGGATTTGGGAGATGTATTGTCCTCCTGTCGCCCCAAACTTGCCACATGCGTCAGTCAAAACGTCTCGACTTCAACGACTTGAGGAACGCACCAAAAGCGCAAACGCCATCAAACTTCCCAAACTCTTTGCATTTGGCCACAGAGTTAAACACAGCACTCCGCCGATGAAGTTGCAGCCAAGGAACACGTTCAGGGCGCCGACCTTGTCCATGAGGAACCCGTAGATGATCCGCGTGGGCGCCGTAACCGCGAATTGGAGCCCGAGAATCAGCGCGGCCATTTGGTTAGAGACTCCGATGGATGTGGCGTACGCTGGGAGTCAATAAAAAACGTGTACGTCAGGAACGTCACGTCGACCGTTGCCAACTGATACGGAGATGATGGAGCGGTTCAGTGTTGAAGACCCCTTACTCACGGGTCATGAAGTATTGAGGGAGGGAATATGCAAAGTATATAGTCACTCCGGAGAGAAACAGCAGAAGGAACCGAACGTCCCGGAATGCTCCAAAATTGAGCAGCTTTCCTTTCGGCTGGAATGGGAATGTTGGCGTCAGACATCACTGGAATATTGAACACTTATAGGAATGAAGAAGGCGGTGTTCACCTTTGGTGGAAGTCGCGTTCGGATGAAAATGGACGCAGGAACGGACACTGTATGATCAGCACACAAATTGGTCAGTTCACTCGACGTGCTTCGTTAGGAGAATGAGCTCCGTAGACGCGACTCACATACGAGAATGATAAAGCCTGTGATTCGAAGAGTCCACCCGAGGCCCACGCGGTCCAGGAGATACTGTGTCAGATTTGCTGTGGAAAACATCTTCTTGCTCCAATTCAGATGGGGTAGACTCGAGTATAGTGCACTCACAAAGCGCCAAACCACCCACTCCCGGGCCCGTACTTGCAATGCCCATTGCAATGCCTCGCTTGCGCTTGAAGTATTGAGGTATTGCAGCGATCGCGACCATCCAAGCCCTGTGACAGAGAAAACACGTCAGCTACACGTTTTGGGCAGACGTCCCTCGCTTGCAGTGAGTAGAAAATACGAACCCCTGACTGCTGATACCCATGACGGCCCCTTGGAAGACAATCATCAACGCAAGCATGTTCTGCCCCGAGAACGACGTCACCAAGTAGCTTGCTCCAAGAACGACGGAGGAGATGAGCACGACAATTCGATATCCGTAGCGGTCTGCCAGGGAGCCCAGAAGTGGGCCGGCGAGGAACCCCGACGCGTTGGAAATTCCCCCCGTAAGAGAGTACACGGATTCAGGCGTTCCGGGGAAGTAGTCACTCTCGAAATAGTATTTCTGGATAGGATTCAAGGATATGATATGCTTCGGATTGGTGTCGAGATCTGTAGCAAGCAGTGACATACCAGGTATATGGACCAAATGTAGACGAGTCCAACACTGACAAACGAAATGAACCAGTCTTGGGGGTTTGGATACAATCAGTCAGTTTTGTGTACGGCAGCTACGCCGAGGTCGACATGCCAAGACAAACGTTTTGAGGGTTCCCGTACTAACATGCCGCCACCACGCTCCACGCTTCGAACCCGCCGTCTGGTGGATCATCTTCCACGGGCGATGGCGCGAAGGGGTCTGAACTCTTCAACTCGGGGTCGTCTTTGAGGAGCTCTTCGTTCGCCTCCATCTGCGAGCCTGATTCCGTCTTCAGAGGCGCATCGAGAGGACTGCCGTGCCCGTTTTGCGATTGCTGTGAGCGATGTGTGTTGTCCATCTCTGCATCCATGGACCGCGACAAAAAAAATTGTTTCCGTGAGGGAGTTTGAGTTTGGGGGAGTTTCTAACAAAGTTGTGGGTCCGCCGGCGGGTCATTGATGCCCGTCGGCGTGTTGGATTTGAGTTACATATTCCGCATATGACATAATGCCGACGTTGAATTGTATCCGTCGGTGTATCAAACTGTACATGAGAAGATCGTTAAACGTTGTGAGTGGCCGCGAGAGTCGGAACGGCGCAGCGAAGGCGCTGATAATTCGCACGTAAACATTGATTGCTTCGGGGTCCTCGCCCTCGAATAAAAAAATAATGGAAATGAATTGCTTCCTGGTGCGGGGTGGGGTGGCTGTGGTCAGTGCGGTGCAAAGATTTGGCAATGCGGACAGACCGACAGTATATAACGTTACTTGTTGCTCGCCCGTAGTGAACGTAGTGAACGGTAGTGCACGAGTGAACCAATTGTGTGCTCAAACGTTGCGGGCACATGGAAGAGCAGTCCATCCCACGGTGTCCCTGCGTCCGAAAATAAGTAAGTTGTTTAAAACTCCAGAAACCCCCGGTTTTTCCCCACTCAATCGACGCAAAAGAATAGTGCGAGGTGCCCTTTGCGATGTCAGGGTCGGATTCAGTTTGTGGGAGGTTGGGGTGAGTACTCAGTGATTCTGAGAAACGAGGTGAAAGTTCCAAACAATCACGTTCTGCGACCATCAAATCTCGCATAGCATGGTGCCAAAGAGACCACAGGTCGCTCATGAAGAGCGAGAGGTCTCCTGTCCCGTCGGTGGTGACCTGAACATGGACAGAACTATGAACAACAGACCATGACGGCCACCGTTTTCGGATTCGAACCACTGAAGAGAGCCGGAGATGGTGGCTTGATATTTGAGAGTGGCTACAGGGCTGGCACCAACAAGAGGAACGGCGCATATTAGAGTTAGGAGCTAATGTCTATGAAGTCGAGGTGGATTACCATAAGCTGCTGGCAACTGGTGTTACTATCTATTACTTTTTGCGTTTTTAATTCGTCACTGCGACCGGTTGAACTTTCTTGTCCCTCGTGCAAAGGCGGAGGACAGTTGATGCGAGCAGCCGACCGGCACCATCCAAAAAGATCAGCCGAACCTGTCAACTCACCCCATCCGACACCACGAACATGGCACGCCCGACACCCACAGCCCTCGTTGTCCTCCTTCTCACGCTGGTGCTGCTGCCGCCGCTCGCAGTCACCGTCTCCCACGTCCTTCTCCGCGTTCTGCGCTACGTCGCATTCTCCGCTCAATCTGTCGCCGCGTCAACTTCCACTTCCCCAGACGCGCTGCACTACTTACTGGCCCAAGTACTCACGATTGCGCTGCTCGCTCCGGCGTTCGGGATCCCCCTGCCTGGCGGAGAGTGGGCTCTGGAGCTGCTCGAAGGCGCGGGCTTCGAGGTGAAGGTGGCTGATGAGCCGACCACTGCAGTCCCCGCAATTGCGCCAGCAAGGGAACCAGCTCTGGCGAGCGAGGAGGGAGCGGCCGGTGGGGCTGGTGAAGGCGCAGAAGAGGAAATCGAGGTGGTAGACGAGACTCCCGATGAAAAGCGAAAGCGAGAGCTGTAAGTTCGACTCTTCTTCCATCATTCCATCATTGAAGGGAAGTGACTGATCTTTTGACACCCGCACTGCTTCCCTGTCTCCACTCAGCCTCGCGACAGTCGCTCAACACAAAGCGAACCTCCTCGCCATCCTCGACCGACCTGTCTCCGAACACGAGCACGAAGACGACACCTGGCAGCTGGTTGCCGATGTGGATAAGGGCGAGGGGAAACCCAGGGTGAAGGTGTTTAAGAATCGCAATGCCGAGTGGAACTTCAAGGTGTGTTCCACTGCAGTTCTATTCCGTCCCCGAGACTCATATATACTCTTGCTGTCGCCAGCTGTTCGCCGAAATGACCACACCCCTCAACCCTTCGTTCGACTACGCCCTCGACGTTAAAAATAGGACAGAGTTCGACAAGGAGATGACCGAATCCGGCCGCGTCGTCGAAGAACTCGACCGCTACACCCGTATCGACGTGAGTGGCAATATGTAATTCACATGCCGACCGTGCGCGTTGCCGCTGTAATGTGGAGGCGGAGACGGAGCTTCGTCCGTGTCATACCAATCATTCGATTTTGCTTACCCCAACCCCGCCAGTACTTCCGCACCAAAGCCATGTTCCCCACCTCTGCCCGAGACGCTGTCGTCCTCGCACACAACGCCATCCTCCCACCTCGCGACTCCTCCTCCCACTCGCGGTACCTCCAACTCACCCTCTCATGCACACACCCCTCTCTTCCCCCACAAAAGGGCATCGTGCGGATGCAGCTCGGTGTGGGTGGGGGGATCATGGAAGTGATCGGGGATGGGACGGGAGCAAGGAAGACGAGATTGATTGCGTTGGCGGATTTGAATCCGGGTGGGAGCGTGCCAGGGTTTTTGGCAAAGTTTATTGGTGAGTACGGGCGCTGGGGTGTCGCTCTTCCGACCCCTTGTTGCCGCCGCTCACACTCCCCACCCACCACACAGCCTCCCAAGCCGTCCCCGCCTCCTACATCGCCCTCGACGCCATCATCGCCCCCCGCGTCGCCCGGTACACCGCGCCCGACTCCAAACTCACCCTCGACACGCCCGAAGGCTCCCTCCTTCTGTCGCACAAGGCCTTCACCGCGATCGAGGCTGTATTTGACCCCGCCGCCCCGGTGCCGAAGAAAAAGATCAAGGTCAGATCCAAAGCTAACGGGGACGTCGCCAAGGGCAAGAGCAGGGACATCGGGAACGGCGGCCCGGCTGTCTCGGGGGAGGTCCCCCTTACTCACGCCACCAACGGCACAATCCCACACGGCCCTAGCGCCGTCGGCGCCCCCGAAGGTCTCGCCAAATACGTCGCGGAGACACGTGCCGCCATCGAATACGCCATGCCGTTCCTCACAGTTGCGGGCATCGCTGGCGTGTGGGCGGGTGTGGGGGTTGGAGTGCGGTTGTTATTGAAGAAGTCGAGGCGGTGAGGAGGGAGTACGAGGTGTGCGGGGATACCCGTGCGGTGGTGCACGTGCACGTGCGCGGTGGGTCGTGGGATGGGCGACTTGACGAAGATGGAGGTTACGGATGTAGTTTTGTACGTTTTGGGGTGTTTTGGGAGAGATGTGCATTTGCAGTATACGTAGTCGAGCAAGATACATTATGTATTCTTATTCGTTGGGGGCAAGATATGCTGAATTACTTAAATACGTTTCGATAGACCATACAGGAACTCACTTTTGAGCCCAGCCAACTCAGTAGGAAGAGGGATTCGGTTTAGATGGGCACCCTTATTTTATGTTCTTCTAAATCCAGTCACGATTTACTGTGACGATTCGTGATAACGGACGCGCTGATTAACTTTCGCTCTTCTCGTATATAGTACTTTCCTAATATGTACATAAACCAAGAGTGCGTTCGGATATTCAGGGCGATCCAAAACCCAAAGAAATCTCCTAGCCAAGTCAGAGGGAACTTCTCGATGGGTTTCCGCAAGGGGCTAGCGAGGCCTTTACAAAATCACTTCCGATCCCGACGTGCGCCCAACCCGCTTCCCGCTTCCCTTCGCAATGCGTCTATGCGGCCCTTCCCAATCTGGAGATCCACTTGAAATCCCACTTAGGTGGCGAAGATTGGGGAACAGTGCAGGAATATCGCAAACCACAATATGGCGAACGTCGGACCAATACACGAGTGAACGTATCAGCTGTCAGCGCCCCATATCAGTTGGCATGAGTCAGTGTTGTAATGCGAGACCTGGCGTCCACACAGCTGGGGCCAAAGATATTTTTCAGGAGGTTTGGTGCTGGTACGATTTTCTAGGTTGTTGAAATGGAGCATTTTGAGGTGGGGGAAACGTGTAAACCAACTGTTGATTTGCTGTGAAGACGGCAGGAAGTGATTCAGAAACTAGTGCGTAAGTTCCTGTGTATCCTAGGAACAAGTGCACTGGCAGAGTGTGTGTTCAGTGGAGCAAGGAGGGTTGTAGCAGACAACCGTGCGCTCTTACCCCTGCAACCATTAGAGATACAATGTTAGCTAAGTATTGGAAGAGAGACTCCCCAAATATAGCTGTTAAAGACTACGAATAGTATAACGAATAGATTCCGCAAAGTCCGCCACCAAAGACAGCGAACGACCCAATAGGGGCGGGTAGCGGATAACCATTTAGCCGGATTTATCCGGTGGGTTGCCGAGCGAGTTGGGAGCAGCCCTCGGACGAGGCAAGCAAGTTACGAGTTACGATTCATATTAGTGAGCAAGCTACGAGTTTGCATTTTTACTTGCTCAACTCGCTCATGAGTAGCCTTATACCTGGTCGAAGTAGGGAGTGCAGAAAACTGTACAAAAAATACAAGCGTGTATGCGGCCAGCTACCTGAGACAGGCTTCAATCCAATGGGGCTAGAATGTCCATTGCATGGCACCCACCCAGATGAAATGTTCCATATGGGAGATGAATGCATAAGGCTCCGAGAACAGCATAGAGACGAATGTGTGTGTCCTGACAAACAAGATGTTGGACATGCGCAACAAATCAAGTGAATTGGCATCTGCAAGAAACACTGGAAGGACTGCTCCTTGTCCAATCAGGAATGCACTGTGAAGCCACTTGAAGGCATTTTCCTGTGAGCCGCACAACCTCGGCGATGGCAGCTTTGGTCTTATCCGGATTCCGTCCAACGCACACCACATGGGCGCCGTTTTTTGCTCTGGGAGAAAAGCCGTTGACGAGTGAGCGACGGGGTGCGCCACGTCCGCGAAGAATGCGTAAGAACTTACAGAGCGGTAAGGGTCGCTTTCCCGATTCCCGTTGATGCTCCAGTGATGATGGCGACCTGACCTGTCAAGTCCTACCACAAAGGATGATGGGATTTCTCCAGACGAGCGGAGATTTTGGTCAGGTACGAACAGGAACATCGTCGTATTTGAACTTCACGGGTCGCGATGCGAAGAGCAATGCCATCGTTTGGATGAGCGGCAGCCCGGTCAAGATGTTTTGGAACACGGGCGCTAGTGACCTTTTCACCCAAATTCTCCCGCCCATTCTACCGGATTCGCTTATCAAATTCAATCATGCATCTCTTATTTTGTCTGTGGAGACAAATTCAATATGACGGAGGACACAGCACAGTATATATATCTGATCCCTATAAATTCCTTTCGCTCCAAAAGTTTGGATTCCCGCTTTCGCTTAGAAGCTTATCAATTACGCCGCAGACGCAGTCTCGGTCGCAGTCGCAAGTGCCTCCTCTCTTTGCTCGGCTGGAAGCAACGGCGCTCGCACTGCTGTGAGCTCGGCCGTTGCATTTCTTTTCGGCTGTTGGGCAAAATGATCAGCAATCATTGGCATCAGCCCATACGCCGTGTTCACAACGGCCATTGCGTCACCGAGTGACCAAGCATACGAGGACTGAGGTTCCCCATCAAGTGCGGTGACCACTTCCCAAGCGATTCCGGTGGCAAGGCAGCCACCAGCCACATAAGCGAGAACAAAACTACCAAGTTTCTCGTTGACTGTCTTTCGGAGAAAAAATGCCTTGAAAAAAATAAATTGGCCTGGTATTGAGAAGGCAAATAAAATTGATCTGAGGGCAATTTTGTCGGCACCGCCCATTCCGCAATGATTTTGAACAGTGTGTTTCAAAAGTATAGCCGAAAGCCAGATATTGGGGACAACAAGACAGAGCCAGGCAATTCCCTATGCCATAAAATTGGACAATAAGATAGTAGAACTTCCGACCTTGAATACAGTCATTGCAAACCTGCATTCTGCGAAAGCGAAGCGGAATTTCGTGCTTTGTGGGGAAAACAGCGAGTATAAGCGGGTAATACGATAAGAAGCTGAGATTTATTCCATCAACAATTTGGACCCAGGGGATTCCGTCGTTTGCCTTGAGTTGTCCAATAAGCACAGTGAAACTGAGGGGAATCGATAGGGCTGCCACATTGAGAGCCAAGTCCTAAAAGTGAGGCGTGCGTCTGTAGTGTGAGACGAGGATTGCGACGGCCTGGATGTAAACCATGAGGCGAATGCCGATTCCGTTGATATTCCAGTCGTGCTCGCGACTGCATTGGATGCCTTCTTGAGCCGAAACAGGATTAACATTACAGAGGAAAGTCAGCGCAAAGACAGCGAAGAGGGCCAAGGGAGCCATGGACCGACGATTGTTGCACTGAATTAACGGTAGTGTTGAGGGGAAGGCCAACCAGTGGAAGCAATCACCACAGCAACGCACGATCTCCACCTGTCCTGGACGTGACGCGTTGACGTCTGCGTGGAGGGTTTCCTCTTCGTTCCAGCGGCCAATCGAGCAAGTTCCGTGGCCACAAGATTGTTCCACCAAAAACTATTGGCGTTAGCGGCACATGAAATCGGATCGAGAAAGATTACAAGGTTACAAAGTGACCCAAGATGCCGTTCCATTCCTTACCCGCGGTGCTTTTGAGGGCAGCGACCGGGTGAAGGGAACGCCCTACAAAATACCACCCTTTGTCAGTTGCTTTATGGAGGAGATTCCCGGAAGAAGAAAGTCGTTGCGGAGACGTGGCGCCACAGGCCAAAAATGAAAAGGGGGTCATGACAGGGTCTTGGGGATGAGGGGATGCGGAGAAGGGCATGGTACATTTCGTGGACATGCATCTGGTACCTGAGCTAGCTTTGAAGCACCAGAAGCTGCAAAATGAGATATTCATTCCATGCGATACTAAGCACATGTGCTCCGTACCTATGGATTATACTCTTCACTCAGATACATGATGAGCTATTGACCGCCTTCAGACACAAAACTCTCGAGGAACTTAAATTTGCTTACATGGCCAGCTTCTCCTTCAAAACACTCTCGGTCCACTCCCACACCCTCTTTCTGAACGCTTCGTCGCCAGCCTTTGCGTGCACCTCGGACGGCCTCGACGTGCGCGCTTGATCCCAGTAAATTGGCCCTTGATATTGTTTGCCTGGCGGCGGTCGGCGCCGGAGAGACATGTGTGCATAAGTGAGGATGTCGATCGTGGAACCATATGGCGAAAGCTTACCACGACGTCGGGAGAAGTCGCCAAGTACACCGAGCTCATTGCGCCTTGTTCAGGGGTGAGGAGCAACATCTGAATTAGGCAGTAAGTGAGACGAATATGTGGTGATCATCGGACGTACTAATGGTATTCGTATCGCACCTTTGTTATGGCATTGTATGCCCCGGCGAGGAACGATGGAACGGAGTACCGGGACAGTTCAGTTTGACCCCAGGGTGTAAAGAACTGGCCATAGGTTTCAACGTAATTTGTCGTGAGATGCAGCATTGAGCGTGCAAACACGTAAAGACATCAACTGACTTGCAGCAAATTTTCACATCTTTCCCGTGCTTCTCTTCGAGTCGTCGTTGGAGTTCCTTCATTGTGACGATGTTCGCCAGTTTCGTTTCCCCTATGCCAAAAAATGTGGCGCATTTATCTCGAAATTCAAGACGTAACGTCGAGATCTGTCACTCACCGTATCGAATCCATGCTTTGTACAATTTCTCGTCGTTTAGTTTGTCAGGAATGATGCCCTCTTGCAGCGCCCATGTATGCACTGCAGATGAGACAGCGACGACGCGAACAGGGTGGCCACTAAAAGCGGTTTGATCTATCATGGGCAGAAGACGCTCTGTAAACAAGAAATGAGCAAAGTGGTTGCTTTTTCGAGGAGTTCGTGTGTCAATAATGTAGCTTTAAAAGACTTTTCTTAAAAAGCTCACGTTGCCTGGTGATTGAGAGCTGTGTTGAGTCGCTGGTGGGTGATTGATCGCCTTACAAACTCACAAATTGTTTCTCGATTCCGTCATTTGAAACTTCAAACTGCGGAAGCGCCATGATACCCGCGTTGAGTATCAGCATGTGGATCGGTAGTCCTCTTTCCAGGAACGGCTTTGCTGCTTTATCCACAGACTTGAGGACATTCAAATCAGCTTCGATGTAGTCCACCTTTCACAAAGGTCGTTAGAATCGATTCCGGCCGCGCTATTCGTGGAGACAGCTTGGGCAGGCACCTTCTCGTTTTCAAGATAATGAGTATCGAGCAGTGATAGTTGCTTCGATTCCCGTACACTCCTTTGAAACGGGTGAGCGGTCCCGTTGACTGAACAGTGGCAGGTCCGTCTCCTCCATCGTGTCCAGCAAACATAATAGGCAAGGGAAAGGCGAGAGAGAGTGGAGGGCCTCCAATTATAGAGGAACATAAGACTCACCTGTGGAGGGGGTTCATCGTCATAATCCATGGGAAAAGCGTCATATCCGCGATGTGGTGGGGGATTCGCCATGTGGGAGGACGGAAAAGTCGGACGAGGCCTAAAGGATTGGGAGGCAGGGGCGTGCGATTTTGAAACACAGTGGCACACGAAAAAAACAAGCCCAGAGAAAAAAGAGTAAGAGTAAGAATATGTATTAGAGCAGCTATGAGCATGCAGATAGGATGGTTTTGATGAGAAGGTTGGCATGACGTCGGCTGGGAAACCTGCGACGCATCTCAGAGTGTAGGAAGAAAGCGCGGCAGAGAGCGATCTTAACCCAAGTGATGGGGTAGAGTCGAGAAGAGGTGACGTAATGGGCAAGGCGAGAAACAGTGGTGAGGAAATAGCTTTCGTCGGAGATGAGTCGGGCAAAAATGAGGAAGCGTGATCGAAGTGTGTTGATATAGTGAAAACGGCACAAGCAGTTGTATTGGGATGTCGGGTAGAAGTGGTATTGGAAAGGGGAAGAAGTCCTTCTTGGAATAGGGACGGAAAGAGACAGTTTTGGTGAAGGGGTAAATAAGAATTCGGTACTCAAGGTAAGGTGCGTTTCCCTCAAGTGCAGAGCTGCGTTGCAAAAGTATGCCAACTTCGGAGAAGAAGGGAATGAGAGATTGCTCAATCCAAGAAGCATGCAAAGAGCCGATAACTGTCACGTCATCAGCAAAGCGGAAGTAGGAGCGAGAAAGGAGAGGTATGATGCGTAGAGCGAAATGAAAGCGTTCAGTTCGCAGTAGAGCATAAAGTTTGCGAGGATGGGAGAGGAGTGTTGGCCCATCGGAATGCCTCTTGTTTGATGAAAAATATATTGCCCAGTAGTAACCAGGACAGTGGAGAGAATGGTGGAGAGAGTGTTGAGAGCTTTTATGGTGCCGTACATATAGCCGATACTTCGACTGACGGGTGGTTGTGGTGCGCCAAGAGTGGCGATTTTGGACGGACATAGGAGTCCAGTGCGTCACCTAAATCTTCGACGTGAATTTTGATTTGAGGACGGACATAGAAGTTGAATGTGTCACCTAGCTTGGCAATGTGAGCGTCGCGAACGTAGAACCCAGAAGATTGGGCGTCGGTAAAGCAGAGGTGAGTGTAGAGAATTGGGCAGACGAAAGCCCATTTGCTCCGGACTTTGTCGACGGGAACGATTGCCCAGTTCTGCTGCAGTTGAGAGAGCGCAGTGCGGATTTGTTGAAGTTCGGCGGCAGAGAAATCGAGGGGATGAGGGAAGAAGAGCGCAGATTTTCGTTGGAGATGTCGTTATAGGTCCCGGCGCCAGCGATAAAGATCGCGCATATCGATATCGGGATGTTTCATTTGAATATACGAGAAGGTTGCTTGAATGGAGCATTGATTTCGCCGATTGCATGTGGCGGAAGCAGAAGTGGGGAAGTGTGTCGCGGGAGAATGGGAGAAGAATCGTCGGAGAAGGGGGTCAGCAATGACGGAAGGGTCGATGGTGGCGATGTGGGATCCAGCAGTGGCGAGGAATCGTTTCGGGCGCAGACGAGCATAGACAAGCCAGAGTAGGATGAATATCGTGCCAAGTTGTAATATCATGCGATTGGAGAACGGAACGGTGGTGGAAAGTTGTGGTGCCAATTGGAGGAGGAAAACTAATGTAGAAGTCGAAGGAATGGTGGAGGGGAGGACGATGGTCGTGAAGATAAGATTTAGACAGAGATAGTAGGAAGGCAAGAAGCCGTGACGTGCATATGATATGAAAGGGGAACCTGTGAGCACCACAACTTCCGCGATGGCAGTTTTTGTCTTGTCCGGGTTTCGACCAACGCATACAACATGGGCGCCCTTTTTTGCACTTCGAAGAAATGGCGTTGACGAATGAGCTACGGTTTGCGCCACCTCCGCGAAGAGCACAGACGTCAGAACTCACAGAGCGGTGAGGGTCGCTTTCCCGATTCCCGTCGACGCTCCAGTGACAACGGCAACCTGTCCTGTCAAGTCCTACCATAAACGATCGATATGAGTTCGCGAACTGGACAGGATTACAACGAAAGGGAGCGAAAGAGAGCAACATACCGCAACATCGTCGCATTTGAACGTGACAGGCCGCGATGCGAAGAAGGATGCCATCTCCTTGATAATGCGAGAGCCTGGTGGTGAGAGTATTCATGCAGCCGAGCTGGTCGCGCTGTCATGGTTGCGTCGAAATTGGTTTGAGTTCGCAAAAACTCGATGTCCCATCCTCCTAATCACACCCTCAGATTTCGAACACTTAAGTTCGCCAGTTTTTGCCTGGAGTGTGCTCTGACCATGATGAAAGAGGTACACGTCCAGACATGAGCTATGATCCATTCCAATACGCATATAACCTAAACTCCGGAACCTGAAATAACATTATTAAACCGCCACCTTTTCCTTCAAAACACTTTCAGTCCACTCCCACACCCTTTTCCGAAACGCTCCGTCATTCACCATCGCGTGGACCTCGGACGGTCTCGATGTGCGCGCTTGGTCCCAGTAATACTGGCCGCGGATGTTGTTCGCCTGGGATGGGCGGGGGGAGGGATGCGTGATTGTAAGTGGCGAGTAATACGGAGCCGCGGAGACACCGGCCTATCACGACGTCCGGAGAAGTCGCCAAGTACACGGAGGATATGGCGCCTTGCTCGGGTGTGAGGAGTATCATCTGCATAAATTGAGGAACGACGAATGTATGGGACATGAGAGCGTACGCCGTTTGGGCCGCACACCTTGGTAAGGGCATTGAGTGATCCGGCGAGAAACGATGGAATAGAGTATCGCGACAGCTCGGTGTGAACGACGCCAGGGTGGAATGAACTGGGCGGTAGGGGATTTTGACATTCATTTTGAGCTTTAAGCATGAGTAGGTCACCCACTTGCAGTAAATTTTCACATCTTTCCCGTGCTTTTGTTCCAGACGCCTTTGAAGCTCCTGCATGGTGACGATGTTCGCCCCGGATGAGACAGCGACGACGCGGACTGGCTGGCCTGCGAGGGCGGTCTTCTCTATCACGGGGAGCAGACGCTCTGTCAGCAGGAAGTGAGCAAAGTGGTTGCTTTTTGGAAGAGGTAGTGTGTCATTTGTCAATGGCGATGGTGGAGGGTTCACGTTAAGCTTCGAGCACTGATGTGTACTTCCGCGCTTTGGGACATTGCAGGCTTTGAAGCGCTCTGTGCAATGAATGTTGTAAATCCAGGCATTCAATTGAGCATCACCAAAGAGACTCGAGATGCCTTGCAACTGGTAACTCCATACCGTCTTTGAAGATAACACGACTAACAACGTCAGCCAAGTCCCCGCGATCCTCCCCGATCTGGCCAAGAGCCGATTTCTCGAGGTTCAGTTTTACCGACACCACCGCGAGCGGGGCATGGAACAAAGCCGTCGACCATTCGAGGTGTACGGTTGGGGCATCTCCTCGGCGGGGCCGCCGCGGTTCCAGGACCACATGAACGTTCGCCGGAATCAAGCCCCGCGGGTGAGATATCAGGCGAGCCGCGCACCGCCATCGTCGGCACACGAGCGGTCAAGTGGTGAAGAGGGAAAGGGGAGGGAGATAGGTGAAAGTGAGAGAGAGGATCTCGTCGGGGAGAGATGTCATTACGGTATGTAGGGAAGTGGGTGAGAAAGTGTTGAGAGAGGGGGATTGGATGTGGGGGTGGATGGGAATAAAGTGAGAGTGATTTTGCTTTTGTGAGGCACGTCCGCAGCAATTGGGTGCACAAATCGTTTGCGACCTCCAGACACTCCGAGTGCCCTCGTACTCAACATTGTGCTCTTTGAGACAACAAATAAAGATCCACGGTCTCCTCCACTCCTACGCCGATCACCACCAAACCCCACCAATCACGGCACATAAACCTCAATCCCAACCTTTCCCCCCTGCGTCTTCAACTTCTCAAAATCCGGCAATCTCCTTCCCTCCCCCTTCTCTCCCAACATCTTCTCCACCTCCCGAGCAACCGCCAAAATAAACCGATCACCCCACCTTGGCCCGACAAGCTGCACACCGATGGGGAGGCCGAGGTGGTCGACACCGACGGGGATCACGATGGAGGGGTGCGAGGTTATGGTGATCCCGTATGCGAGGGAGAGCCATGTGAAGTAGTTCCGCATGGGGAGGCCGTCGATGGATGTAGGGGCCCAGGTGGTGTGGGGGAAGGGCGAGACGGCTGCGGCCTGACTCGGGAATGGGGGCAGACGGTGGATCAGTCAGGTTCCAACGATTGCGATCCGAGCGTGCTCAACTCACCGGCACGATCATCAAATCCACATCCTCCCTCGTCCACCACTTCTCAAACTCCCTCACGAGCTTCGAATGCCCCTGGTGCGCCTCGCCCCTATCCTTGTACGTGTAGTCCTTGCCCTCGAGCGCGTTCTCCCTCACGGCGTACCCCAGCTGGTCCCACCACTTCTTGTACGTGGACTCGAACGACGTGGCGAATTTCTCCCCGCGCAGGACGGAGAAGATACGGTCGGTGTTTGCGAGCATGGAGAGTTCCCCCGGGGCGGCGGGGCGGGAAGAGGGGGCGAACAAGGGGGCGAGGAGGGTTGAGACCTTTTCGTGGAATACTTTTTTGATGCTGGAGGAGACGGGCGCGAAGCCCAGGTCGTCCGACCAGACAGCTTTGAGTTTTGGGAGGGAGACCGAGGGGAGGAGATTGTAGCTGGTGAGCGGGTCGAGTGTTTCGGGAATGGGTGGGGAGAGAGGGTCGCCGGGGCAGTACCCGGCTTGGACCGACATGAGGAGGATCAGGTCGGTGACTGAGCGGGCCTTTTTCGTATCCCGACGGTTCGGATTAGGTGATGTGAGTCGGGGAACAAGATTGATTACATCGGCAAGGCAACACACGGAACGGCAAGGTACGTACCATGGGCCCCAACACTGCCAACCCCGAAAACGCCATCTCCCTTCTATCGTCTCCGATGATCCCGGGGGAGGGCCTGAACCCGACGACGGAGCAGAATGAGGCGGGAGTGCGCAGGGAGCCGCCCATGTCTGAGCCACTGCGAACGTGGGGAGCATTCGGCGGTTGGCGGTCATTGGTCGGCGCCCGAAGGGAGAACGGAGTTTGAGTGCAGTTTCGAGTGGATTATGAAAAGGTTGGACCGACGGTGCTTACGTGGCGAGTGGGACCATGCCGCACGCGAGCGCGACGGCGCTTCCGCCAGAGGATCCGGCAGACGTGAGCGATGGGTCGAATGGATTGCCGCTCGCGCCTGCGATGACGAGACGAATCGTTTGAGCACGGCGGAAGAATCGAAGTGTGAAACACAAAAACGAATTATGTCAAATGTCGCGACGGAAGAACGATGAACATTCCACACGTATTCCGTTTCGCGCACATCCATTTGCCTCCGGGGGACACTATCGCTCCTTGACAATATGTCTCTATTCACCAGGTTTCGCGGATATTTCCGGCGGAGTCCTTGGTCAACACTCCACGAGATTATTCCGCTCCGCGGTGCATTTGCCTCCAGCAGGAATAAGCGCTTCGTGCTGTGTCACTCGCCTCCGGCGGACAGTCTCGGTCAGCGTCTAGCTGCTTAGGCCTTGGGTTCCCTCCGTGAGAGTATTCCACTCGGCAAAGGTTCATTCGGCTCCGGCAGAAATAAGCTCTCCGCGCTAGATAATCCGCCTCCTGCGCACAACCTCGGCCGGCGCTATCGCGCCTAGGTCTCGCGGACTTACCAAACACCCTATTCCTGGTATTGGCCCCAGCCCCAAACTCTGGCGTATTCGTCTTTCCAATAATAATCCCCCCTGCCTTGCGTACACGCGCGACCATGACCGAATCCTCCTTTGGCACGTTGTCCTTAAACACGAGACACCCGTAGGTTGTCCTCATCCCCGCGGTCTCGTCGAGGTCCTTGACCCCGACGGGAAGACCGAGGAGAGGCGGGAATGGGCCGTCTGGGTGCGATGCGACGTATGCGTCTGCGGCGGATGCGGCGGTACGGGCAGATGCGCTGATGGTGGGGTGGGGTGGGGTGTTGGGGTTGAGAGGTGGTGGATGGGAATGGGGAAATGGGGAAATGGGGAGGACTCACTAGTCGAGCGTGACGAACGCGTTCACGAACGGGTTTATCTCCTCAATCCGCTTGATGCAGCTTTCGACGAGGTCTATTTTTCATTTCGAATACGCGTGGGAGCGGTGGAAGAGTGAGCAGCGTGTCCCCCAAATGCAGAATCTTCCAAACAACTCGAGTCCACTCACCGACAGACTTTATCTTCCCCGCTCTAATCCCATCGCGCAGGACAACAGCGGGCAGATCGCACAACGCGGTCGTCATCTTAGAGTTTAGAATGGAGACGACGGGGGAATGTGGTATTGCTTCCGATTACCGAAGGACGGCCCGCACAAATAAAATGCAGACCGTTGCGCGGCAGTAGTCTCAATAGACAGAAGAAGCCCACAATAGCAGTTCGCCCCAGTCACGTTAAGGCTCAGACTACTTTGACATGCATTGCAGCTGCTTCGGCGAGGCGAGACACCTAGGTCCCGTTGAAGACATCCTTCGCAGTCGCCCTTAGGCAGAGTGCATCGAACAACAGTCTGCAATATCCGATCCTGACCCAATCACCACACTCAACGTCGGGGGAACTCTTTTTTACAATGTATCGATCGACGCTCCTTTCTGCAAACGAGGAAGACTCGTTCTTTTCAAAGATGTTCGGGTCCGAAAAGTTCCATCCTGCATGGATGGACGCGAAAGGGACATATTTTTCTGAACAGGGATCCCAAATCTTTTGAATTGATCCTCAAATATCTGCGGTCCAACGTCTTGGATCCCGTCGAGGTTGAACGCGTTGGCAAACCGAGGCTCACCGGGGAAGCCCAGTTTTTCAGTCTCGCCGGAATGGAATCCATTCTACTGAACATGTCATCCAAGGAAGATAGCGCTTCGTTCAAGGATGAGAATGTGTTTGCGGACGTTGTGGGGCTTCTGAGAATCCAGTATAGCATGGGTGCTGGCAGAGTGCACAAAGTACTGGTTGACGAAATGGACCTACCGTCGTCCTTCGTAAAAACGAGCGAATTACATGTCGTAGATGTTGAGGCAGTTTTTGATGCCCATCGCATGCTTGGGAGGGTCAGACAGTCACGTGTGGAGTAAAGTTTCATCGACAATCTGTGGTTCCACTCCGAACGCACCGGGCTAAGGTGTGTCAGTTAGATTTAAAAAACGACGTCTTTCTAAATGACCAAAGCGCCAGGCGATTTTATTCTCGTAAATTTGTAATAAATTTCAATAATTGTTCTACCATCGCCATCTTTTCTTTTCCGAAAACGTTACTTCATTATCAAAACGATTTTCTACTTTGATCATCAAGAAATGCATCCAATTATTGTGATTAGTTCAAACAAGATAAGGAGGTTA
Source organism: Gonapodya prolifera JEL478 (assembly GCA_001574975.1). Classification (NCBI taxonomy): domain Eukaryota; kingdom Fungi; phylum Monoblepharomycota; class Monoblepharidomycetes; order Monoblepharidales; family Gonapodyaceae; genus Gonapodya; species Gonapodya prolifera. The sequence goes on from KQ965845.1 coordinate 60,141, forward strand.
TGGTCGGTGATTATTTGGATTGTCCGAAATTTCAATGTAATCGTAGGAGTTTCACTTGAAACTATCATGAAATAACACAGCGCAATTTCCCAGATGCCTTCTCATGAGCTTTGAATTTTTGTGAAGTCGTTGTAGCTGAAATCGTGCATCAACATCCCCTTGCTCCGCAGCCTTTCTCCACCAAAACACTGCCATTTTAGTGTCCTTCTCCACTCCTTCTCCATCTTCGTAGAAAATTCCAAGATTGAACTGTGCTTCGGCGATTCCTTGCTCTGCAGCCTTTGTCCACCAAAACATTGCCATTTTAGTGTCCTTCTCCACTTTTCTCCATTTTACTGGCAATCTGCAAGAAAAAGCTGTGCGTGGGCATCCCCTTGCTCCGCGGCCTTGGTCCACCAAAATACGGCCATTTTTGTGTCCATCTCAACCCCTTCTCCATTATCGTAGCAAAGTCCAAGATTGAACTGTGCACTAACAAGTCCTTGTTCCGCAGAGCTGGTCCACCAAAATACAGCAATCCTATGGTCCTTCTCCACCCCTGTTCCGTTATCATAGCAAAGTCCAAGATTGTACTGTGCGTGGGCATCCCCTTGCTTAGCTGCTTTGGTCCACCAAAATACGGCAATCTTAAAGTCCTTCTCTACCCATTTTCCATCGTAGTACAAATGTCCAAGATTGAACTGTGCACTAACGAGTCCTTGTTCCGCAGAGCTGGTCCACAAAAATACAGCAATCTTATGGTTCTTATCCACCCCTGTTCCGTTATCATAGCAAAGTCCAAGTTTGTACTGTGCTTGGGCATCCCCTTGCTTAGCTGCCTTGGTCCACCACGATACAGATTCTGCAAAATCCTTTGCAACCCCTCCCAATCCTAGATGGTACATTTGCCCAATTTCGAAAAGTGCTTCTGGATGATCAAATTCTGCAGCTCTCAAGTAAATCTGAAATGAAGTTGCGATGTCTTGTGGAATTTCATTAGTGCCATTGCGATATTGTCTTGCAAGAAGAACAAGCTCCAAAGCGTCATTTGGAATGCTCGGAAGCAAATCTTTGATGTTTGGTGGTATTGGACGATGTTCTTCAGGTCTTCGTTGACAAAAAAATTAAAAGTGGTGTTATCAGAAATATAAATTACGCACTCACTGAATGTGTTTGGTGAAAATCTCCACAATTTTATCGAAATCAGGGCGCTTTTGTGGGTCTGCATCCCTGCATTGATTCATCAAACGGTGGATGTCCACTGGCATTCTGGGGGCAAAGTGCACCAATTCTGGACGCTTGAACTGAATTATTTCGTCAATGAAATCATCGAGGTTATCATCATCTATTGTAGAGTATGGGGTGCACCTCAGCCAGAGCTATTTAGGACCAGGAACGCAAATTAATGACCAAAATTATGCACAGTACAAAGAGTCAGTTTACTCACTTCATACATCGTAATTCCAAACGCATACACATCGGCTTTAGTTGAGGGAGCCATTCCTTGCAAGCGTTCAGGTGCCATGTAAAGCAGCGACCCATTGTTGGCATTTTTCATTTCCAGTTCACGTACACGACAAGTGCCAAAGTCTACGACCATTGCCCGTTGTAGCTTGTCGACCAAAGCGTTCCCCGGTTTCACGTCTACATGGAGGATATTGTTTTCATGAAGGTATTTTAGGCCTCGCGCAATATCAAAAAGCTTGGGGAGCAATGAAAACCGAATTGGTTCTTTGCCAGACAATAATCAAATAGAGAAGAACTCACAATCCACAATGTTTCCTTTTCCATTTCGACAACAGGAGCCCCAGCCGACTTCAATTTTTCCAAGTACGTCGCAGCATTTCCATTCTCTACATAAGGAGAAACAAATACAATCTTCCCTCCTTTGCAAGAAACGCCATAAAACGGGAGGACATGTGGAGATGCTGCAGCGTACCACACACGTGCTTCTTTTTCAAATTCCTATGTGACACCATTATTGAAAATAGTTTCAAAACGCCGCAAAACACTTGAGAAACTCACCAAGAAGTTATAACGCCCAGGTTTGGCTTCAACCACTTTCAGAGCAACTGGAAAGTTCCGCCAGGTCCCGCGATACACCGTTGTAAATCCATCCTTTCCAATGAGACAGCTGTCATCCCACAAACATTCCACATCTTTGATATCAATCTCCCACGTCTCTGGAATCGTGGCTAACTGTACTTCTCCGCCGCGACTCCACAAAAGTTCGAGGTCTGAGTCAGGATAAGCACACTGATTGAGCGGCATTGTCACGCCATCCCTGCCATGAACACGCTCTACAGAGTTAGTTCGGGCGATTTTCGCGGCCACTTCGCCAAGAAGACACGGTCTTGGGGCAGTACCAAGCATTTTCGTTGGGGTTGGGCTGTGTTTGGCCAAAGTAAGGACGCAGGAGACATTATGTATTTCCACGTGAAACCAGAATATGGTAGTGAAGCTTTATCCATGTCCTCAAAATGAAATTATGGTGTAGTTTTGTTACATTTCAGCTCAAAAATTTTGCGTCAGGGAAAATGAATTTTCCCGACGACGACGAGGGAGAGACGGGGAGGTGAAATTAGTAACTGGGACACCCACCATCTTGCTAGTTCCTTCTCGACCATTTGGTTTCATTTAGAAACTACCCCGCCGTTCTTCCTAGAGTGAAAAACACCGTTACCGATGTACAACACGATGGTGAAGTACCTGTATTACGTGAAAATAAACCGAGTTTAGTTCTTTCGATGTTATGGTGAATGCAAGAGTTGTACCTCTGCCGGGTGTGGAGTGGGCAGTCAGGGCGTCCAAAATAGCTCTTTCCTCGGGGATTGACGATATCCAATGTTTCATAATAGTTGGAAAAGAAGCGATCAACGAGTCATACAAATGAAATCGTGCAGTCCATTGAAGTTCAGCTGGAGAAGTCTATTGGAATTTTGCATTCTTAAAAGGAGAAAGAACGACCATTTGATCATCGATATTTCAGAGACGGCACGAGAAGGCACGAGACGTCGCTACATGTCAGCGATCAAGAGGAATGAACGTCCGTTCAAACAATTCCCAAATTCACACCAAATCACACCTTCTCTTACGGCTCCTCCGCCGCACCCACCCATCGCACCCCCCGCACTCGAGGTCGGTCTTTCTTCCACGGGTGCTTCACAGTACATCTTATGCGCCGGCCAATATGCTGCCTGACACTTTGCGTCACAGAACCTCGCCAGTTTACACCTGGAGCACCTCATCAGCAGCATCTGCTGGTGCCCGACCTTGTCGGTGACGGCAACACCGGGGATCGGGTCGTTGGGACAGTCGGCGTTGGCGCAACGAGCGCCCCATCGTCGTGAAGTGCCTCGTCGAGAACCCGGTTGAAGGCCTCGGCGTACTCGCATTTGTGTTCGCGTCCGTAAAATAAAGTGAATTCGAGGGTCGTGGGGTCTTTCTGACGAGGTTGAGTTCGGCGGCTTTTTCGGCGTCGGTTAAGTCCCAGAGCCCGTCCTTGTCTTTGTTGCTCAACTGGCTGATCACCTTTCCTGCCGCCAGTTCCGGCGATTCCAACGCTAGCAATACGCTCTCGTGCGATAATATACGGCGAATATGTCAAGACCTCTTCCGCGGACGCCTTTGGGTGCTCGACGATGATGAATGCGACGACTTTGACGGTGAGGTTGAAGCTGGTGATGATTTTGGTCCGAGTCGTTTGCTGGTTGTTTGCCATGATGTCTGAGTAGAGCGCATCCAGGGAAGGGTCCTCTGTGGGTGGCATATGTCGTACTGCAGCACGTCATAGAGCGATTGGCACTATCCTGCACAAACACTGCCCATATCCTCGCTCACAGAGCTGGTTCGTTCCGTCGAGTTGCACGCGGCCATTGTGAGGATTGCGATCCAAAGAACCGTTTGAGCCGCGACTCGGAGTTGAGTTGGAGCCGGAGCATGATGAATGTTGGGAAGGCGACGAGCTTCCAGGCGACGAGCTTCCAGACTGAGGTTCCTAGGACGACGTTAAGGCAGCGTTTGGCGGAGATAGATTTGAGTGTAGCGAGGTGTATGAGCCTTTGGGGTGGGTTTCCTGTGAGGAACTGCGCGGCTTACGGAGGAAGGTGTCGTCGGGGTTATTCTCGGCTCCCTCCCGGGGGAAGAGTGCCGCCAGTGTCGGGGGGAAAACATTAGCCATTGTGTCTTCCATGTTTGGGCTGACGATCCACCAGTGAGATGGAGTCAAAGTGGTGTCGATGGATCGTGGGAGCCGGTGAAACCCAGCATCACTCACAGCAGCGGCAGGAAACAAGCAGACTCCGCATAAATAGTGGTTCCAAAGTTCAATAGAAAGATTTCAATGATGGAGATTTCTCCTGTTGCCGCGTGTCAATTGAAGATGGTGACGTCAATGGAAGCGAGCCTCGCACCACGCAAGCGACTCAACTCAATCTTGCTTGTACGTATTCCACCACTCTTTTGTTTTCCAACGAGTCGCCTGAGTCAGCTTTCGCTTACAGTCTCTTCCGCGACGTGATTGGGACTAGATATACGAAAACGGCTGGCACTCCTGCGGAAGCGATACCGCAAACCACGACATTAGTGTGCTGAACACAATCCATATATTGAAAAACAAGGACAGGAACTGCATTTCTGAGCAAACACGTGTTACAAAGGCGGTAGTCTATGTATGATATGCGGTCACCATGGGCCCAGGCACTAAAACCTCACGCCGCATTAGGCTCCACCTTAACAACCTCCTCGTGCTCAAGCTTTTGCAGCCAGAGTAAGAAGCTAAACGGGGACGGGTAAAAGTGAGCAAGTTTCCCTGACAAAAGTCAACGTCGGTCCGACAGGCCCACCTGGCCAAAAAAAACACATGCCTCAACCGTCACGGTCCTAAACACAAGCGCGAGCGATTCTGTGTACGCTCCCACGAGGAGCTCCAGGAGGTTTGACAGGACGAGCCCGGAGAGTGAGGCGTCTTGAAGTTTGGAAGGGTTGTTTCGGACAAACTCGATGAGATCAGTAGAGGTGGTGAGCGAGGAGAGTTTGGACAGGATGGAGTTGGAGAAGATTGTGCCGTTGACTGGGGGGGGGGGGGGGGGGGGGGGGTCCATTGGTGTAGAAAATGTTGACATTCAAGGTCTGGGGAACATCGACGTTCACCCGCAATACCAAAAACGGCCCCACTAAAGTTCGAGTACGACCATCCCGCTGTCGGATGTCGGTGGAGCGATGGTTAACTTAAGCCACAAGAAAGGTAGGCGAAAGGAAACCCCGTGAACACACCGATGGTCATGGCAATAAAGTGAGGCTTGACAGACGCTTGACCGCTGACGTTGAAACGAGGCAAATTTGTTTCAGGAAACCGATTCGCGAACGGTATGAGAAAAAGCAGGCTTCTCACTTCAATTGAATGTGTGAGTGTCCGCTTTTGTCACTTCAACAGCCCAACAGAGAAGCACGAGCAATCTCCACTCACGCACGACCCAATCCCAATACCCGCAATAAGCAAGTGCGCGATGTAAGGAGCAGAGAAAACCCGGTATGATCACATAAACTTGTGCGATGCCGAACATCACGAAACACGCCACCGAGAGCACGACCATTGAAACGATGGGTGCCGAGTTCCGGTCGTAGCTAAACCGCGCGCCGCCGGGGGTGATGCGGATGTCGGAACGTCAGCCACCGTGCGATGCGATCGACCCAGAAACATGCAACGAAAACTCACTCGACACCTCCACTCGACAAGGCGTACACGACAAGCACCGTGCCCGCCGCGAGCCAGAACGTGCCGATGTAGTCCACGCGGGCGAGTTTGTCGCGCGTGTTGCCCGTGGGCTGCGTGTCCGTGTGCGTGTGTGTGTTTGCGTGTGTGGGTGTGTGCGTGTGCGTGTGAAAAACGTGTGGTGGTTGGTTAGAAAATAGGAAACGAGTGCGAATAAGAGAACAGGTACGCAAGGAAGGAAGACGCAAAAAGAGCACGACGGCGAGTATGGCGATCCCGCCTATGGGGAGGTTTATGTAGAAGCACCTGCGTTGTCAATTGTAATTGACGGGCCGCACCGGAACAGGTTCAGAATTCAGAATTCAGAGTTCAGAGTTCAGAGTTCAGAGACGGGTGAAGAGACGGGTGAAGAGACGGTTGATGAGTGAAGGGGAGATGGAGAGGGAGAGCAGGAGAGCAGAGGTGGACTCAGTACTCAACCTCGCCAGGAAAGGTGGTCTGTGAATGCTCCGCCCACTTTTTGACGGTGCGGGGAGCGGTTCGAGGAAAGAGGAAAAAAAAAAAAAAAGAAACAGCGATCAGATCATCCAGCAGTCTGAGCCCTCACGTAATAGGCCCCACGTCACCCCCCACCCCCCTCCCCCCCACCAAAACTCCCACAACGGTCCCGCAACGGTCGTCACACCATAACACCCCCCCATCGCGCCCTGGTACCGCGCGCGGTCCCGTAAGGACACGATGTCGGCGATAATGATGGCGGTTTAGGGGAAGATGCACCCGCCGCCGAGGCCGGCGACTGGATGATGAAGACACGGTGACATACCTGCCCGCCCAACAGTGAGCGTGTTGATGTTTGGAGCGAGAGCGCAGATGAGACTCCCGACCTCGAACGTGCAGATGGCGGCGAGAAGGACGGGTTTGCGCCTTCAGGGTGTCGGCGAGTTTGCCTGTGACGGTGTTGGAGAAAAATGTGAGGATGGAAAACAAGATGGAAGAGAAGATGGAATAGAGTATGGAATGGAAGATGGAGTAGAAGATGGAATAGAGGATGAATAGATGCAACGTAATCTCACTGTATGTGGGTATGAGCGGGATGGAAGCGAGGAAGTATGCCGTTCCCTATAAATGATTCGACAGAACTCAAATTCGTTGGCCGTGGTTTCTCCCCATGCCGCACCACACAAGACAAACTGAGCACGCCACTCGGCATTCGGCACTCACGATCCAACTGAGCCCCGACGCCGACTGGAAGTCTGACACAATTGACGGAATCGCGACTGCGTGTGCGTTGTGGTGTGTCCGTTGTCAGAGGAGAGGGGAGAGAGGGTTTTGGTATCATCGAGGTAGGGATCGAAGGCAGGATGATAAAAGGGGCTCTACTCGAGGAGCACGAAGGAAGGGGAAACTCACTTCTTTGGTCCAGCTGGTGCGTGACGTGCGATGGTACGAGTGAGGGGGAAAAGAGGCATGCGGGATCGGAAGAACGGAAGGACTCGGATTAGGATTTGGATTGATGAGCGGAGCACTCACCGAGACGAGAAACACGGCGAGAGCGAGACCGACAAAGAGCAGCACGAATAGCATGCGCGAGTAGACGAGTCCGCCTTCCGCGTGGTTCGACTTGGGGGCGGCAGACTCTGGCGGCTCTGTTCAATCTGCATCCTCCTTCTGGTGCGAGAGTGCGACGTCGAGCAGCGTGGCGTCTGCCTCTGCCATAGCTCTGACTCTGCCTCTGCCATCGCAAATCGCAGTCTCTTTTATGCCCCACGCGCGCGCCGCACAACGCGTTGTTGCGCCGACTTCCCATGGCTTCGGACAGAGAGGTGTGCTGCGGTCGATGGTGTCGCTTAGACCACTTCAAACGCACGAGGCCACAGCGGCTCCTTCACATCTGCAAGAGACAAGGCTCTAAGTGAGTCCTCGCAGCATTTATTGCTCGCAATTCTTTATCGCCATACTCTCCATCCTAGTTCAACCACAAAGTACTTTGTACTCGTACGACGGTGTCCATCGGTCGCGCTTAATGCTACATCGCACTTTTTAATACCGATTAGCAATCCTAAGCGATAACAGCTTGCCAAATTCGAGTCGCTTAACCTGTGTTTCTGTCAACCGTCAACCGCTTTGCTTTACCGTCTCAGTACATAGCTATTGATCCAAATACATTGCTGACTGTTATACCTCGACAGCTCACGTTCGGCTTTCAATCAATGTGGAAAGGTCGAATTTTCTTTTTCAAAGAAAAGAAAACCAAATCAAGTGATCATCGGTATATCAGGTACGTCACGTCGATAGGTATCCATCATCAACTGTTGCGGTGGGGTTACCATCAGACCCCGACATGACCTCCTGGCCTTTGTACCTCCGAGTCGAGTCGAATTATCGGCGCTGCCTTTGAATCAATTCCCGAAAGACAAAAACAGGATGTGACCGTGGTCACTCGTTCCACCATCACCAATCCCACACTCGCTTCCTGATGGACCGACCCGCTCTCACTTCCACACTCCCTCTCGAAACACTCAAAACCAATCACCTGCCACCTCCCCACCTCCCCATCGCGCCACCATGCGCCTTTCCTCCGTGTCACTGTCATTCCGCGGCATCGTCGGCATCTCCGCCGTGTGGGTATGACGCACCGTGTCATGCTCATCGCGCCTATGAACCTTTCCCCATGGATTATGACGATGACCTCAACCAGGTAGGCTCTTCTTCCGTTTTTGGAGGCCCCCTTCCTCTCTCGTTTTCCCCTTGCCTATAATGATCTCTGGACACGATGGAGGAGACAGCCCTGCCACTGTTCAGTTAACAGGACCGCTCACCCGTATCCAAGGAGTGTACGGGAATCGTTGAAGCGATAACTGCATGATACTCAGTTATCTGTGCAGTTCTCATGGTGTGCAATCTGGGGAGGCGGTCTTTATGCAAGATGTCGAATGGTCCAACTCTTTTCTGAATGCTGGCTGGTCTTATATCACAGAGACGTCACGATAGGTGACTATCATCGATCAAGAGGAACTGAGCCTATTGACAAAAGATCCCCGCCATACTGAATCTCACCTTCGCTCAAGGCTCCTCCACTGCACCCGCCCCGCCACTTCTCGGTCCGTCTTCCGCGGCCTTCCCACACAATACATCTTATGCGCCGGTCAGTACTCCACCTGACACCGCACGTCACAGAACCTCGCTAGCCGACACTTTGAGCACCTCATCAGCTCCTCTCCACTTAAAAGGTTGGGTCAGTCCGGGTTTGCACACACGAGCGCTCCGTCGTCCTCCCGCGTCTTGTCGAGCACCCGGTTGAAGGCCTGGACAGTGGTCGAATCCGTCACCGGGAATGGCGCCAAAGCGGGGTGTCGTGGGGTCCTAGATGATAAAGTCAATTTCGGCGGCCGTTTCGGCGCGGAGCAAGTCCCGAAAGCTGTCCACGTTTTCAGCGCTAAACTCGCTGACAATCTTTCCAGCTGCCAGCGACGGTGAATCTAACGCTTGGACGACCCGCTCTCTTGCAACAAGGAACTGAGAGCCAAGATCTCTTCGGCGTAAGCATTTGGGTGCTCGACGACAATAAAGGCGAGGCCTTTGACGGTGAGATGGAAACTGGTGGCGATTTCATTCCTGGTCACCTGCGGGTTTTCCGACACAATGTCCGAAAAGATAGCGTCCAAGGAAGGATCCATCGCGAGTGGTTTGTCATCTTGGAGCACTTCGTAAAGTGCCTTGGCACTGTGTCGAATCAAGGTTGGAAACACGCCCTGTGGAGGTGGCCGGCCGTGGGGGTTGCTGAGTGATACCGAGGGCACGCGGAGGGCGCGCGAGAGACGAGTAAGAGAGGGAGAGAGCCGAGAGCAGGAGGTCACACCAAGTAACCCGGGAGACGCGAGAGAGACCCGACGAGCGAGGCGAGCAGAGATTCCAATCAGATCATTCTTGTTTTTTATGTAGCGTTTTACATTCATTTATATATCGCCAAATTCTAGTTTACGCTTTTTCTTGCTCTGCGTAGGAGTGTTGAGTCCAGTTGGTTCCGATGGTGGGCAAGCGGCTGGGCAAATGGATGACGTGGAAAGACCGGCCACAGCAACCTGCGACGGGGCTCGCCCAATCCCCTCGCAGCCCATATCCTGGTTCACAATACCGGCTCGTACGGTCGAGCTTGCCCGGTTCATCAACGTGTGCATTGTGATTCGGAAGAACCGGCTGATGCGAGTCTGGAAGGCGTCGCCGATGATGCATCGTGCTGCGCATCGAAGGAACTCGGTGTCGGGGCTCTTCTGGGCTCCCTCGGGCGGAAAGATAGCAGTCGGGCTCGTAATATCGTGCGTAGAGCTCGTACGCTCCGGGTTTTCATCCTGAGGTAGAAACTGTGCTTTTGTCATTGGGTGCCATTATCATGCGATTGCGGCACACAAGGGTCACACCACCCACATCGTTTGTCCAGTCCATCCTACCCGAACTTTCCGAAATCCAATAGAGCGTGCCGAAAGGCTGTGATGTCTCCTATATCCGAGTGTGGAGCGGGTGTCCCTTTTGCGAAACGTGGCGATGTAACAGCTGGGGAGAATCAAGCTCGCGACGATGCTCGGAACTGAGGCCGCAGAATGGGTTCCACCCTTTCACTACCAGGAGTTCACGACTCCAGAACACTCTTCTAAGAACCGTGCCTCTCGCCGCACAAAATCGCGTGACCAATAAATTTAATTCTCGGCACCGTCAGACTCATCTACGCGCACGACGTCTAATATCTCTATCCACCGCCCACCATTTCCGACATCCTCGCTCACCCCCCTCCCCACTCACTCCCATCCCCCGTCTCACAGACTCCTTCACAACCGCGCCCCCCTGCCCCTCCCCCCCTGCTTCCCCGCCGCAACCGCAACCTGAGCCCGCATCCCCGTCGCAACAATCCCTCCGTGTGCGTCGAAGACTGTGCATTCGGAGATCATTCGGATCGGATCGGTGCTGGAGTTTTTCGTACGGATCGGCTCCGAGGGGGATGAGGAGGTGGAGGAGATGGAAGAGGAGGAGGTCGTGGTGGTGGAGGTGGAGGAGGGGGAGGGGGAGGAAGCAGAGACGGACGCGGGAACGGGATCGAGCAAGTAAGACGTGGCGCGCGAGAGCAGCCATGGCGAGGACAGGGTGGGGCGGGCCAGGAGGTGGATTTGGATGTGGGCTGGGCGTGCGGTGTGGGGTGGGGTGGGTGCGGTCGTGGGTGTCGCGGGGTCGTGAGGTCGTGGGGTCGTCGTGGCGGGGAAGCGAAGGGTGGGGAGAGGGGTTGCACGTAGGGTTTGGTAGTCGGAACGAAGGTGTGAACTGCCACGACAAAACGGTAGAAGAAGCGCGACTCACTCGTAGCAATCCACCACTCATCAAAGCCAAACCCAAGGTTCCGCGCCGCTGCGCCGGGTGGGTCTGCAACTGGTGTGTCGTGTGGTGGGGGGAATACATGTTAATATTGACGCGATATGGTGACGATTGAGTGACGATAGGTGTGAAGAGGACCATCCCTTCTTCTTCATCCTTCCCCGAGGACCATTGCCCCCCCATACCGTCCAACCCCACTCACACGCCCACTCATCGCACCAACTCCCAATTCTCTCCTCCGTCGGGATATCGCCTCGTTCTCCACATGAGCTGTCCACCTGTCCACCTGTCCAGCTCCCCATCCAGCTCGCCCTCCAGCTCCCCCCCCTCACACCAACTCACAAATCCACGCACTCCCCGCATCCACAGTCCCACCCACGATGCGTGTCCAGAGCGTTAAGTCTGCCTCTGGCTTGGGCGACGCTGCGTCCTTGGCCGTCAGGGAGTCGGGTTGTTGAACACCAGATCCGAAGGTGAACCATCCCTTGTCCTGCCCCCCTACCGTCCCATCCGCCGACGGAGACGGAGACGGAGGCGGAGACGCGGAGGTGTTGACGACGCGCATCTCCAGGGCGGTCATCTTCGGGTGCCGTTCATTCCTCACACACTCTTCCGGTCTCCTCGTCCTCCAACCCAAACCCTCGCTGGGCGGGGGGGCCAGGTGCGGCATAAATGAGGGTGGAGGAGGTGGTGGGTGGGAAAAGGGTGGGAGAGTGCCGAGCGTGATGGTGGCACGTACGAGTGGGAGGAGGTGGGGGTGCGTGAGGAGGGTAGGCGGGTGTGGGGCCTGGAGGGAATAAAAATCAACAAACAATTCACTCTCAGAGGCAAATCAAATGAAGAAGAGGTATGCCGATAGGATGGTGGGAAGGAGGAAAAGAGCGTCGGTGGAAGGAAGATTCAATTTGGTTCCGACTCCGCATGGGAAGGTTGGATAATGGGACAGTTTCCGGCACGAGCGCGAGGAATCGCCCATTCACCACGAGCCACAACAATCCAAAGTCTTGGGTCCTTGCAAAATTCCCACCTCTCGGTCTCACCCGGCTTGTTGATTCCCCCCGCTTCACCCACACCGGCATCATCACCGTCCACCCACCTGCATCAACACGGCCTCCACGACCGCCCACCGTCCCCCAACCCTAACCTTCCTCACCGCCACCACCGCATTCTCCGCAGGCCGTGCCGGGGCCACATACACTGCCGAAATCGTGACCAAATCCCTATACCGCTGCTCAAACTTCGCCTTGTCCAGAATCAACCTCCCGTCCCCATCGCGGCGCTCGACGTTCTTCCTTGCTGCGTCGACAAGGACTGAGAGGATGTACCCGCCGTGGACTGTGTTGGCGTTGTTTCGCCAGCGCGGGGAGAGCGTGCCGGAGTAGAAGGACGTGGATGTGAGGGCGTCGTGGGAGATGAAGGATGTGTGCACGGCGGAGTCGAAGGCGTGTGTCATGCGAGTGGGGGAGCGGGGGACGGGTGCGTGGGAAGGCGGGGTGAGAGCGAAAGCGTGCGTGGGTGACAGTGTGTCGCAGTTGTGATTCCGAGCCGAAGGGGATGGTCCGTGCACGCATGTGCTGTGGTCTCTTCGGGTCAGGCGGTTCTGACATGCCAAGCACGCGAGTACGTATGCATTGAACCCGCAGCGGAGGCGAACGGAACACCATTTTAGGTGGGTTTCGTGATGTGCACTCACTCACATTTTCGAGCATCCGATGATTCGGACCTGGTGCTGTCCTTCTAGGCGGAGGCCTCCTCGTGGCGTCTTCCGGGCAGCGACTACGATTTGAGCCTGGGCTCAAATTACGGTCGGCTTACGTCCGCCTGTGTTGATTTTGAGTGAGAGGGTTCTCAATGTTACACCACCATCAAGTGATTTGGTCAGGAGCTAGAACGAGGACCATTGTAGATAGGAAGGAGAGATACATTATTCTGACAGTCAATTATTTTCCACCTGCTTTTCGACTTGAATTCCAAAGAGGATAGTATATGTAAATTAAAATGGAAGACAAGGTTGATCATGTTGGTGCCGCAACACACCAACCCAACCCCCCCTGTTCCCTCCTTCCACTTCAACCATGGATGCCGCTGCTAGACTGGAACATCTCTTCATGCAGCAGTTCGACATGGACGATGGGCTCGACCAAACTGTCGGAGGTGTTGCAAAGGGGAACCGTCGCGGAAGCGAAGGCATCAAACTGGAAAAACGGAAGAGAATCGCAGAAGGGAACGACGGGGCCAAAGACGGACGTCGGCCTGGGGCGGTGGGTGGAGGAGGGAAGGCAGAAACGAAGACAAAGAAAAGACGGGTGGACGATGGGAGCCATCAGCGCGGGTCCTCGAGGTCTTTGGACGCTATTTTATCAAACTTGGACGTTTCAGATGATGGTTCGGTGTCAGAGAGCGGCGAGAGTGGTGCAGACTCGGAGGTGGAGGTGGATTCGGACGCTGATTCGTTCATCTCGGACGACTCGCAGGATCTCATGGACGGGGTCGAGGGTGATGACGACGAGGACGATGAAGAGCAAGACGATGAAGAAGACGAAGCTGGCGCTGCAGATAAACATAAGCGCTCGTCTGGCCCTCGGCCTCCTCCAGGACCGATTGTCGTCGTCGCATCGGACCCCGCTGCCCGCCCACGCGCGTCTGATGGGCGGTCTAAAGCTGATTGGAAGGCCTTTATGGTGCGTAGCCTACCTCGCCTTTTTTTGTTGTCGCCGAGCTGACGTTCGGTTTGTTGTGCACGATGAAGTCCTCCAAAGTCTCCAAACTCACCGCATCCGGCCAACCACCACGCAAGCCGCAGAATAAAGCGGACGCCGCGGAGGACGAGGAAGCGAGACGGGATGACAAGGAGTTGGCGGATTTGTTGAAGGAGTCGGGGTTGATTGAGGAGATTAGTGAGTTTCTGTTGAGATGATCAGGGGATGGACTCTAGGGGGTTGTGATGCCCGTGTGGTGGGGGACGGTGTCATGTCCAGGGTGATGATTTGGGAACTGTCGATGTCTTATGAGTACGGCGGACTTTCCCACACTAACCCCAACTTCCCACCTCCCCCATCAATTATTCATCACCGGTGAACAACAGCTACGTCTTCTCTTCCCGCTCGTGATCGTCGACGCCACATCATGTCGCGAGCGGCTTCGCTCGGACTTGCGGTGAGCTCAACGACATTGTATCCTCCTTTATCTTCCCCCTCACGTCACCCGCACGTCCTCCTCTACCACCATCACCCCAACCCACCGACCCCGGACCCACCCATACCGTACCCCTTTACAAAAGCCCGACAAATCCCAACAACCGCTTCAAGTCCGTCTCGGGATCGTCCGCGCACGCCACTCACGGGCGCTGTCCAACCTCGAATCAGCACGCGACCAAGGCGTCTACGCTTCACACCTCAAGGGGCAGCTTGCGCGCGGGGTGGGCCTTAACCAGAGCGGCGGCGGTAGTGGCGTGGCGGAACTGAAGGGGAAGAAGCGGGAGCGGAAGCTTGGGAGGAAGGAGAAGGCGTGGGCGACGGGTGGAGTGGGAAGAGTGAGTGGAGCGGTTTTGAGGGTGACAAAGGAGGAGATGAAGAGAGTGGAAGGTACTGGGGGCAGTGGAGAAGGGGTGAAGAAAGCGGGTCGTGGAAAGGCGCAAATAAAGGGGCAAATAAAGGGGGAACGTGAAGGTGGAAGAGGTGCAAAAGGTGGCAGAGGTGGAAAAGGTGGCAGAGGGTCCAAGAGTAGAGGCGGTAAGCGTGGGCATTATTAGAGTGCTCTGTTGTTTGATTCAGATAATATTGCTTGATCAACCTGTTAAGTGTTCGGAAAGAGCGCAAAAGGACGGCCGGTTGTTGACATGGCAATTTGCAAAGAATGTTGCGTTGAAGGAGGACTTTGGCCAGCCATAATAACAAAAGAGAACTTTCCCCGTTCCTTGTTTTCTTTGCAGGCAGACGTAGGCCACCACAGTTTGAAGACAATTGCCTGACATGCATGTTGATTATCATCACCAACACGTCAAGAAGAGCTTAACACCAACTCCACAACGTGCAAAAGCGTCGTTGGAAGGACGTTGGCGTGGAAAGCATGTGCGCATATCCTCCTGTGATTGCAAGTCCAAGGTTCGAGATGATATTGCTACAAGGACGGCGAAAGCGCAACCGGTGGCCCCAAACACCTCGACGTGCAGGAGCATTGTTGGAAGACTTTGGTACCGAAAATGTACACTTCTATCTTCCATTCCTTCTGCAGTCCCTTCATCTGAAGTACGAGGTACACATGTCTGACCTTGCTCCGTGTTCACAACATAGACCGAGATGCAAAAAAAATTACGAAGCTCTTCAAAGCTCAAAATGCATCCAAACGTGTCTCCCTTGCATTGCACGCGCAGGTAGTGCTGCCCTTGTAGGGATGAGGCAATCGGCGTTTAGTGGCACCATCAAATTACCAGTGTCGCCATAATGCGCACGCGCGTCCTAGCACGCATGCCGAGTCTAATGTTCTCATAATTTCAAGAAGTGAATCTCGATTGTTTTTCACTGTTGTTCTATTTTCGGTGAGGCCAGCTGCTATGTTTGCCCGCCCTGAAACACAACCTCGTGACCACCACTATCCAAAATAGGACATTTCCCCCGCCTGCACCAACCGCGATGCCCGACGGTTCAGACGCCCCGCACGCAGCCATCGCGAAGGAACATGCGCCTATTCCGCGCCACGAGCGCGTTTCTTCCCAGAGAGCGCACTCCGATCACCGCAGCTTACCCCACAGCATGTCGACGAGAAGCATCGCAAGTATTCGAGTTCACGTGAGCGACGAGAAGGAAAACGAGGAGGAGAAGGCAGAGAAGGACGGTGCGTGTTGCTCTACTGCTGGTACCGCTCAAATCTCCGCGCTCACTCGGGCTGCTGTCCCCATCACATCAGATTTCGTGGCGGAGACGACACCCCTCCTCACCAAACCCGTCCCCACCACACCCTCCTACTCCCACTCCTACACATCCGCCTCATTCCAAATCCTCCTCCTCTCACTCGCACTCTCCTTCGGTCCCACATTCTGGGGCGCCCTCCAAGCGCTCGGCGGAGCCGGCAGGGGCGAACATGCACACACGAGTGCGGGGCTTGCGGTGCTGTATGTGTGCTTTACGGTCTCATGTCTTGTTGTTGGGACGCTTGGTGATAGGATGAGAGCGCCGAGGACAATGCTGGCGATTGGTGGACTGGGGCATGTGCAGTACATTGCGGTGCTTTGGCTCATAGCAAGTCAGAAATCGGATACGAGGGAGAACGTTCCAGCCAATGCTTTTGTGGAGCTGGGAACCATCACCGACCAAGACGGAGTCACCCTCCTCATCATCTCATCCGCCATCCTCGGCCTTTGCAAAGGCCCACTCTGGATAACGCAGTCCCAGCTCTTCTTGTCCTACCCGGACGCCTCGAATCGAGGCTCATCCGCGGGGACATACGTCACCGTGAACAACCTCGTGTCCGTGCTCGGGAGCCTCTTGCCGTTTGTACTCAACTACATGGGAGGCGACGGTAAAGGTGGTGTGAGTGAGGCGACGTATGGTGTCGCAACGTGAGTATTTCTGCAAACGTTTGCTGCTTGGAAATTGGAATCAATACGAAATCTCAATTCTCAAAACACTCTTGTCCACCCGGCGGCACCAAGGGCACTCATATCCCTCTCATTCCTCTTCCCCCTTCTCATGGCATCCTTCACGTCTGTGCGGCGATCAGACGGGTCGTCACCGCAATGGGAGCCCGTCGACCGCACAAAAACACTTATAGCTGACGCAAGGGAGATGCTTGCCACGTTCGTGATGCCTGAAATGCTTTTGCTCGCACCGTTGTGAGTGATGAAGTGGCACTGATGGTGTCTGTGGTTTTGGTGTGCTGATCGTGCGCCCGGTGTGTGTTCTTTCACAGGTTGTTCTCGTTCGGCGCTCCTGCATCATTGTAAGTGCGTCACGACCTTCACCTCCCATTAAACTGGCGACAACCGACTCTCCCCCCACCCCAACTACCCCATCACAAAGCATCTGGAACCACCTTAACCTCCCCCGCTTCACCGTCCGCACGCGCGCCCTCAACAACATCCTCGCCCGCGTCTTTGGTATTGCTTCCGGTGCCTGGTTTGCGCGGCGACTCGACTCGTCCCATTCCTCCCCACGCGCGAGAGCTCGCAAGGCGCTCAAGATCACGGCGGGGCTGATAGCCCTCTTTTGGGCGTCCGTGGGAATCTTCGGGTACTTGGTTGAGCCGAGGCAGGATGGGTCTGACGAGGGCAAGCTGGACTTCCTGAGTGCGGACTCGTGGGCGGGCGTGGCGGTGTATGCGGGAAGTGGGCTCGTGGATGGGTTGGCGATGGTGTTTGGTACGTTTTCATCCTTCCTCGTTCCTTCCCTCGCCCATGTACCCCAACCCAACCCCCCTCTGTGCCCCACCTCACCCCCCCTTCCCTTCCCCCCTCACCTCTCCACTTCCCCCTCTGCTCCCTCCCCCCCCCTCCGGCAGTATACTGGCTCATTGCCCACCTCTCCCTCCCCCCCTCCACCCACGTGCGCTTCTCCGCCGCGCGGCACGTCTGGGGCGCCGTCGCGCTCGCGGTCGGGTTCGGGATGAGCGCTGCGGGCGTGGGTGAACGGTGGCAGTGGGGGTGGTGTGCGAGTTGGGGGGTTGGTGGGGTGAGTTGAGGGGCTGGTGTGTGTCGGGATTTGGAGGCTAACCGTGCTTTTTGGTGTGGTAGTTCGTACCGGTGTATTGGCTGATTGAGCGCCACGTGGCCGACGAGCAGGCGGCTGAGGATGGGGAGGAAGAGGTTGTTGTGTGAATTGTGATGTGGTGAACGAATTTCAGCAGTATTTGGTCATGCACACCGAGTAATTACCATCTAATGTGTAAATAGCTGTCGTTCCGAGAAGTTATAAATGTATGGGTTCAACCTCCAATCACGGGCGGGGACAACCATCCAAAAAATCAAATTACAATACAAAGTGAAGATGTTTGCTTTGGTCTGAAAACCGAAGCAAAGCGAAGACACCCGCCTCCAGTCACATCAGCCACGCTATCTGGCCACCAACTCTACCTCCTCTACCTTTCATGTCACATTCGCTCAGTCAGCCATCGAGCTTGTCCGCCGCTCTCGACCAATCCGTGCCAGGTGGTGGTCGCTCGACTCCCGCCGCGGCCGTCGCGGAATCCGGGGAGATTATGTAGAATTGTAACCTGTGGCATCTTCGCGTGTCGCATCTTTGGCCACTTCGACGGGTTTCAAAGTCGTTCGAGCGGGATGTTCTGCAAACGTTGCATGCTCCGGTTTCGAAGGGCCTGCAGTACTGCCAGAACCAAAGGTCCGCGAGAGCTGGCGCGGTATGTTCTTTGTTCTGATGAAGTACCATGTACTAGCACCTGTGATCGAAGTACTCCGGGAGGTTGGAGTCGACTTTTTAACACTCGCAGACATCATTGGGAAGAAGACAAAGCTGTCGGAAGCAAACGCAGCGTTATTGCTGTGTCGGCTTGGCTATGGACGTAAATTAGCGCTGGTTCGCAACCTTGCATATGTTGTATACGTTGCTTTTGCGGAAGAAAGGAGACCCGATGGTAGTTTCTGGAATGGAATTCGGAATGAATACGGACGTAATTTCCAAGAAGTAAGCGTTGTTCGAGAGGCCTTTTTGCACCTGTCAAATTATTTTGTATCTCCAATCACAGGATATCACTGCTGTGCTTTCAGCGAACCCAACCCCACCCTGTCCACAAGTATTTCTGCATGACAGATGGATTCCCTTTATTCGGAGCATGCATGAAGGGGATATGCCTGATTCAATGTTACAGCAAGCTGGAAGTGAAGAGGCATTTTTGGAGGGACTGAACCATGCAAAGCTTCCTCGAGAGACCTTCCTCTATGCTCTTCAGGACCTCTGGAGTATCTTCCTGACAACAGGCAGCGATTGCAATTGTCCACATGCTGTAAAAGCACTGCTTCAGTCCAACGAAATCACAGTGTTGGAATGCTTTTGGATCCTAGATTGGATGGTAGTCGACAACACCTTTCAAATGGTTGAGGGGCTCTTCAAAGCTGAAGTCCATCCATCAACTCAAAAGTGGACATGTATACTGCCTGGGTGCTTTGTGATGGGCGCAATGAAGTCATTGGTCCTCTCATTGTCGCGGCCTATATCTGTTTCGCGCGAGGGCTGGTGCGTCCTCGGTTGTGCATTTGCGGTGTTGAAGTACTTCAGTCGCACAACGGTAGATGTGATGTGGCTCATGCCTCATTTGTTGAACTTGTGGGCTGACAAATATGCACTGGCCAAAAAAGACTTCGCGGTGCCATTTCTTCAAGGAATGTTGAGTCGAATAGTCACGGAGCAAGGATCGCTGTCAGTTTCATCTGACCGAGCTGAGTTAAAGAAGATCACCGACAATTTGACCAGCATGGGTCTCACCAAGGAGGAAGCCGCGGAAGTCCAGTCTATTTTGGGAAGCGAGCTCAATTATTTAGTCAGACGGCGCTGACGAGCTTCAATCCATTGAATAAGCAAGCATGCACATATTTATGTTTGAGTGTACGTCAGAAAAGAGGTGCTCGTGTGTGGCAATTGGAGGATGAATTCGTTTCGGTCACGACCACGATGTGCAAACTGCATTTTTGGGTACCTCGTACAGTTGCGGTAGTACGGGTCCACCGAGAGAAAGCTAGAAACTGTACTTGCGGATGGGTGGGCTGGAGCGTACGTGCTGCCCCCCCTGCTCGTGACGTACTGGCTCCTCGCCCACCTCTCGCCCNCCCCCCCCCCCTCCACACGCGTGTGCGTCTCCGCCGCGCTCACGGTCAGCTTCGTTATGTCGGTGCAGTGTTCTCCAAATCACGGGACGTGGAAAACAATCAACGTTCTGTTCAACCTCCAATCTCTGGTGTACAAGCATCCAAGAAAGCTAACTAACCACTACGACAAGTGCGCGCCGGAAAGAAACGGCGGCACACATCAAAACTTCAAGCAAACGCGTCCACTGTCCACAAATCACATATCGCGCTGATCAAACACATGCACCATACGATCCCACTGCTGCGGGCTCATGATCTTGAGCAGGAACGTGAGCAGCTTGGACTCGAATCCGACGAGGTTGTGCGGGTTGGGACGCCACTGTGGGTCGGTGAGCGGTTTGACGTGATGGTGAGTGGATAAACCGGGGGCAAAAGAGGGAGGGAGGGGAATGTCTACGTACCGCGTGGACTTGTCCGACCATAACGTTCATAACCTCGGGGGGCTCCAACACGCGGGGCATCTGTGGGACGGGTGTGTGAACGTTATTACGTGAGTCAAACTTTCACCATGCCGGGACTGCGAAGTCCTCCACAAAACTCCCACTCACCGCGGTATGGAACGCGCTCCTGGACATGCGCTTCCTGATATCCGCTTCGCCGCCGTACGCCTCGATGACCTCCTTGGGTTGGGACAGGATGCGCTGGATCTTGCGCTCGTCGATCACGGTCAAGAAGGGCGTGCGAGCGTAGTACTGGAAGGGGGATGTGAATATCGTGGTGTGGGTGAGTGTGAAGTGGCGGGGGAGAAGGGGTAGTGAGGAACTTACGGGCTCGATGAGAGATACGTGAATTCCTTGATGGGCGACCTCTTGGCGGAGAGTCACGCCGAAGACTTGTGCGGCGTGTTTTGACGCGCAGTATGAGCCTGGGAAGTGGGACGCGAAGTATGGTTTACTGGACAGAAAAACCCTTTCAACCGGAAGAGAGCATACCACTCGGGCTTGCCTTCACGGACCCCGCAATGCTGCTGACGGTCACGATTCTTGGAGGTGGAGCCTGGCCAGCAGCGATCGCGCTCTTGTTCGAGGCCACGTAGCGGCGCAGGAGGGGCAAGAAGGCCATGGTGACGCGGACGACCCCGTAGTACTACGATGGGGAGAAACGATCGTTGGCAGAGTGGGATGATGTGAATGTCGGATTCCCTGGACTCACGTTGACCTCCATGTCTTTTTGGATCATGTCCATGGGAGAGAGCTCCCATTTGTAAGCGGCGTGGAGACCAGCCTGAGAAACCGCAGCTCGGGTTACTGGTTCAACATCAAGGGTAAGTCGACTAAGTGCAGCTCACATTGTTGACGAGACAGAAGAGCCCTTCAGGCGCCTCACGCTCAAACAAAGCACGGCAGGCTTGGACGTCCGCGTCTTTGGTGACGTCGAGCTGGAAGGATTCAAACAGCAGGAACGTTCAATTAGGGAGAACCATAGTGAAATTGAGGAAAGGCGCGAGCCTACCTTGACGGCACGAATCGTGCGGTACCGGGAGTCAGAGGTAGCGAGCTTGGTAAAGCTTTCGATACCGCCGTCTGGTGATCGAGAAAGGTGTCGGCAAGACACATTCCGATAAACGGTCCCCCAATAATGACGGATGAATCTTACCAGTGAGACACGCAGCGTAAACAGTGTAGCCTTTCTCGGCGAGCTGCTTGGCGGTGATGTTTCCGAAGCCTACGCGACACCGGTTTTCTTCAACCTGGATCACCGAGGACAGAATTCTCTCCCTCACCGGTATCACACCCCGTCACGAATACCTTCAACCCCTTGGTGTTCTTAATCTTCCTATCGCCCAAGATCCCTGCCGCCGTTCGTGTCGCGGCAAGTGCGAGCAGCGCAATGCCGCCCGCGACAACGGGTTTGGGAAGTCCCGTGCGCGCCGAGGCCGCGTCGAGGAAGGCGGAAACAGCGGAAAAGGGCATTGAGAGTTCGGTTTGGCGGAGTTGTGGGGGTCAATGCAGTGGATGGGAGCAGATGGAGAATCTGTTCGGCTCGTGGCGTTCGAGGTCACCCGATTCCTGCGGCCCATGCGGGGGACACACAAAATGTATCGAACAGAACTCTTCTACCTTGTGATTTCTATTGCGAAACATGCATGCTGGTTGAATTTTTTTCTTTGATATCAGATCAATGGAAGCTCCAACCTCACCACCTCTCCCGAATCAGAATGCTTCCCGATGCATAAATCTCTTCGACAAAAAATCCATCAAGACACGTCAGCTTCCTTCTTGTTCTTGTTATAAGCACACTTCTGCCTGTGTCGTGTGACAGAGTCCTTCCGGGTGTATCTGCCATTGCATAGATCGCAATAGTAGTATCTGTGAATTTCGTGGACTTCTTGGTGCCTGTTGAGGTCGTAAACGCGTCTGTGGGGATGGAGAGAACGTTCGAGTTACGATTGGTGTTGTGATGATGCTGAGAAGTGGAAGTGGCACCCACACGAAGGTCCTTTCGCACATGTCGCCTACCAAACGACGAAAAGAATGTGAGCAATAATAGTAATAAGGTGGTATTTCTTATTTTTATTTTGGAAATAAGACAGGTACTCACAGCCATATCTTGTCTCGTTTTGACGTTCCGGAATAATGTCCCGCATTTTGAACTTGCTCTGTTTCTGGACGGCTTCCTCTCCATCGTCGAATGAGCTCTCCTTAAAGTGGCCTTCGACAAAGTGACCGGTTAGTTCAGTGACAACTGGCGTCTCAGCTGCGTGACCTTACCATTACGTTTCCTCCGCTGGCGGACTTCGCGCTTTGGTTCACAGCTTTCAGTCGATGAGGCCGAGTGTTCTCGCGCAACAGCAACTGGCTTGATTGTGGTTTCCGCTTTAAGTTTTGCGTAGAATTTTTTTGTCAAATCGGTCAGACGGCGGATCCTTTTCTTTCCTTTTGGTGGCGATTCCGTTGTGCTGCCGGTCGTGATGACAGGTGTATCCAAAATTGAGATCGGCGGTTCTAAGGGAGCGAGAGGGTGAGTTGCCCCAGCCGCCGTAAACTCGATCGGAAGGATCTCTGGGAGGACGTTCAGCGCGAGTTGTGCGTCGGAATCATTCTGACGTAATCCATCTTCATGTGACACGACGGCGAACGGCCCTGCTCCATCCCAAGCAGCACTGTACCCGTCCAGACTACTATCCATCGAAAGCGCCGGAAGAATGCTGTACGTTCCAGGAGGAAGGTGGATCCCGAGGCTCCCGAGGCTCCCGAGGTCCCCGAGGTCCCACCCTCCCATGACCGACGGCGTCACGGAGGTGCTTCCAGAAGAGTCTTCCGGGAATGGAACCGAGAAAGCAGGGGAAAGCGACCGGGATTGGTCTGGATGTGAGGGAGGAAGAAGGAAGAAGGGGTCCCAGTCCATTCGTGCTGCGTGGGATGTGAAGCGTTGGATTACACGTTTGGGAATCTTTCAGACTTGGCTCAACAGGAGGTCAACGCACCTTTGACGAAGAAGTGATTGTTGAGAGGGATATGCAGGGTCAAACAGAAGCCTGGTGCGAAAGACACAACGGTGTCACCGAGGTTTTTGGAACTGTTGATCGTTCGTGTCACTGACCCAAGGTACCTCGCAGAGACTCGGGGCCGCTTCCTCAAAACTTAGAATGCATCCAGTAAACGACTAGAAAAACTGACGCGACGGTAAAACCTTTCGAAATCGGCTGATGGGTGTGGGTTGAGAAGTAGAGCACCGCCTCTAGAAAGTTCCAAATCCGGGTTTGAATGCACAGCATCCGTTACCAAACTATTTATTACCAAAGATGTTGATTTTGATGGAAAAGTAAGAATTCTATGTAGCGTATTCTTTGTGGTAATTTCGTGTGGAGTTTGATGATCTAGGTTCGGTGTCATGTGATTCTCGAGAGGCCACGTCACCGACATTCAGCGAGTTTAACGTTCCTAGTGATTACGACGTATGACTTTTTACAATTCAAGTCCAACATATCTAACGGATGAAAACAAAGAAAATGCCACATCCACTCATTGGTCTGTCCCTTTGCCCTCTCAAAAACAAAACCCACTTCTGCCGGAACCCTGTCAGTTTCTCAAAGATCACCAATCGTAGTGTAACCCAACTTCATCATCCCCAAAAACTACCGGCCCCGTTCCCGGCACACAATTACAGCATGGCACTGGAGTGAACGGAGGGTAGGGCGCTCTACGGCACGTCAGAGCACCACACTGTGAACAAGTAGCATGTCGGCTCCTTGCGTCCATCTTGCACAGTTCGCAAAAAAACCATGTCTGCAGTCTGTCACGGCTCCAAAGTTGCAGCTTAATCCGTACTCATAGTGCAGGAAAGTTATGCAGAAATAACACAGGCACGCCTGTAGGCAACCCCAACAATTTCAGCCGCTTCCAACACATCAGGCTTGTAGGGAACTCCTTCTGGTCTTTGAGGCAGTGTTCCAGCTGCAACAATGCCCACACTGTAACTTTCGCAAAATTTCGGCTTAATGGTGAGGTTTGGGTTCATCTTCCCAAGATATTGAAGTGTTCTACTGTCAGACTTTTTGATTTCACATCGGCACAGATTGAGAAGTTCGAGGCTGGAATCGTTGTTCCATTTTCCTGGACGATTGACATATGGCCAGTTTGAATAACCGGGAAAGTCCGGTGAGGATGCCTTCCCCAAAAGCGCTTCCATGCCGCTGACGTCAATATTGCTGCACCATTGAAAAGACAGTCGGCGAACCTCTGGGAGCTGCATGACCACCAGAACTGTGAGGGCCGTCCCCGGAGTCCTGTTGAACTTCATCTCCAGAATCTCCGACATCCACAGGCCCTCGCCTTAGAGACAGAGCATTTCAGAGTTGGTGCAATCCACCGGGGTACCTGGCCCACAAATTCGGTGTACTCCAAGTCAGTGAAGTGCAGGGCAAGATCCGAAAGTCCAGCCATGTCCACACTGATGGAAGACCCACGACGGACTGCAGTGGTCGACACGTGGAAAAGAGGCGGATGATGGCTCCAACGGGGAGGAGGCGGGTGATAAATTGGAGGATTTCGAGAGGGAGGATGGAGGGAGAGGACACGCTGTTCATTGTGGCCATGGCGATTGCAACCGGCAGGTGTGGAAAAGGTTTGATCCGCTCCCGTAGAAGAGAAAGAGAGGGGGGCAGAGGGGGGAAGTGATGCTCAAAAACACTTTGCCACTCATGTTTGTGCGCAAGTCAACTCCACCCTCATTACCCTCCACCCATGCAAAGCGAGTTCAAATTGAATTTGCCTCGATACCGGTTTGGTATGTTAGAAACAACACAAAAGGGGAGGGAAGACTGTGGCAGTAGACCGGTATGCCAGTTTAATCAGTATCGAAATGAAATGTACGTCATACCCTTATCAATGCAAATGAAATGGATAAATGCATATCCCACCACCACCCTTTCCAGAAAATGTCCCCTTCCGCAGTCTGTCACTGCCCACCACACATCTCATTCGTCCATGTCATTCAAGGGCCGGACCTCCAACACCCTATTGTTCACCTTCCCCAACTCTTCCATGCCATTGCCTTCGCCCTCACTCTCAGTCTCCTCCTCCAGCTCACTATCGAAGTTTGCATTCCGCCAAAATAAGTGTGTGCTCAAATACGCAAGCGGGTTTTCACCCAATGAAGTTCCCGTCAAGGACGGTGGGCGAGTCCACTGGGAACCCAAGGGTGGGAGGACCGGCGAGGGTATCGTGCCATCTAAGATGGAGGTTGTGGGTGCGGTGTTGACTGTGATGAACCGCCGCTCGTGGCTGGGCAGCATGCTCTTACAACGTCCCCGATTTGTACCTGTGGGCATAATGGTGGGGACAGTGTTGTTCCCACTCACAAGGTCCTCCAGTACCAGCTGTAAGCTCACGTTGCCTGCGCTCACAGCTCGTCCAATAACATTTGCACATCCCAGTCTTGGCGAAGTCTGACCCTCCTGCAACCCCCCACTGTAATAATTTGAGAAAGTCGGCAAGGCCTCTTGCTCCTTCTCCTTGGCCAGAATACACAGCGACTCCCGTTGAGCCTGTTTTATGCTCATACGGCGGTTGGCAGTGGTGTTTGGCAGAGGAGGACAGTAGACAAGGTTGGTGGCATCAAAGTCGTAACGTCTGTTGTGGTGTTGTCATGTGTCAACCTTGTATTGTTTTATGCTTTGGCCCAGATATTCCCTGGCCCCTGCTCACCTTTGCTCATCATTCCGCTCCATCACGAGCAACTCGCAGTTGTTCAAACTCCACCAAGATTGAAACTCCCAGACGGATTTGCGGAACCACTGCATAATGAATAATTGAGCAAGTGGGCCGTGCGTTAAGATGATGACAACACTGGGTGGTTCTGGTTGGGTCAATAAAGAGCGGTACATGGATTCAAGGAAGGCTCGGATGTTGTATCAGTGTGAGGTGACAGAGCGGGTCAAAGCCAAACAGGAGTGAGAGGATGTACTGGATATACGGTTGTACACATTAGCGCCGGACTTGCCAATGGTGGGGGAGGCTTGTCAGCAGGGTTTGAATAGCAGAACGCAAGTACTCCCATCGTCCTAGTGCCTTGCACTTCCCCCTTTCAGCTCACCGAACCACCAGCTTGAAGCTTGACACTCACTGTGGCATTTGATAAAAGAAGGTCCCATAACGCCTCCTCTCTGCTTTGATAGCCACCATCTCCACAAAGTTTTGAAAGTTGCCCCAATCCTGTTCCCTTAACTGCGGTTCCTTGAACGACGTCACTTGGTTGGCACCACCAAGGGATTCGGCGATGAATTTGAATGTTTGCCGTGTGTGGAGGTAGGGACTGTGGGATGGGATTTCACCAGTGAGGGTAAGTTCTTGATCAACCCCGCACAGGCGTGTTTTTTTGAGGTTCCCCACCAGATTACTCTCCAGCTACTTGCCGCGCCGCTGCGAAACCAAAGGAGCAAAAACACACCTAACATAAAACCGCACTCGATCACCCGCTCTCAAATGAGCCTTGATACCCTTTCCGGTGTCGAGGGCCTGTTGGTGTCCCTTTGGCGTGAGCTCAAGTTTCTCGTCTGGCTTTCGTACAATCGGCAGGTTAGTACCACTCTTCCCTCTTATACTCAGCACCAGCACACTCGGACACAAACCTTGTAGGACAAGACTTTCCAATCAACATTTCCCTCGCTCTCTCCGTGCCGGATCAAGATAATCTTGCGAGGCATACATTGTTTCCACTTCTCCTGCATTGTCTCCTTGACTGTTCCCTCTCCTTTTGCAGCACGTTCCACCTGCACCACCTGCTGATCCACCGCCCCTTGCCCAGCAACAATCGAGGCAATGTAGAAACCTGCCCCCAGCGCCACAATCAAGAGCAGGACAGAATCGCGCAAGGATGGTGCATCAAGTGCAAGGCGAGACGACGACACGAATAGAACCAGGATTGCCACTGCCGTCACTGCCAAGGACGAGACGCTGGGCTCCAACAGGAAATAGATCATGGTGCAGAGAAGCAGGCAATGTGGCCGTGGGTCGCGGTGCAATCAGGTGTGCGTGCGGCGTATGCTGTGGTCCATACCTTCAGGTCATTTTGGTTTCCCCTCCGGAACTTCTGGTCCGGGACGAGACTGCAATGAACACTAAACAGCAGATGGATGCACATTCATCAAAATCCGCAAAGAATGCATTCATGTTGACTCACATGTCAATCAACTGACCAAATGTCAGCGTTTTACAGCTAGCTGCACTGTGTGCAGTTACCTGCACCTGGGCACGATTTCAGTTGAGCCCCAGGGCTGTAATTCTGTAAGCTTTCCAGAACGCTACTGGTGGCTCTCCTTCCGTCACCATTGGCGTGATTGACCCAAGATGTCGTGTGGGAGTTTCATTGTCCGTTCACTGCAAAGAATACATACTGTCCCGGCTGTCAAATCATGGATTTTCCTTGGAGATCTTCAAGCACCATCATGTCAAGTTAATGCTGCTATGATGGAGCATGTCATTGTCGCGGTCCACGTGTGCCATTCATATCCTGCGACAGCACGATCTGAACTCTAGGGCTAAATATTGCAATGCAGGAGGTAGCAACCTATCAAAGAATACACTATACTTTCATCCTCTCCCACCTTGGTACCAAAGAATTGGTTTTCTGAGTTTCTGCACTTCCCAGGTGAAGTTTGGCTTGTTAAGATCTTGACTTTGGACACTTTCGCCACGTCGCGTGGTAAATTCTTCACAAATGGTTTATCATATGTAGCTCATAGCTCAGGTTTTTGGTGAGCCAAAGGAATTTGTTTTGCTGAGAGGTAAGAGATAGAAGTTCAACAAACGAAGATTGGCAACAGCAAGCACACTCTCTTGATACAAGCCAACATGATCCACAACCAGATGCCTCCAGAGTATTGCTCCCCTTCCTCCGCCTCAAATCGGTTCCCTGTGCTCGACTTGCCGTCTGAAATCATAGAGCAGATTGGAACCTTCACCGCATCCAACTGTCTCGCTTTCCCCACGGGCGTGTTGTGGTGGAAGCGACACTGCAATTTGCAAATGTGCTGGTCATCAGCATCCTTTGCAAGCAAGCTGATATCAATGTACCCATGAGATTTCGGGGTAGACATTGGTATGCATATTCACTAGAAGTGACGGCGGCTCAAGGATATTGTGAAGTTGTCCAACATTGCTGAACCTGCCCAGAGCCAGTAGCGGGATCGATCCTTTGCGAAGTGCCCTTGTGGAGGCATCCAAATACGGGTACACAAAATCCTGTTGGACCAAGGGGTGGATTTGTTTGAGGTTATGGGGCCCTGCCTCGCCGTTGCGATTGAGAGAGGACATCTGGAAGTAGTGCGACTGCTTCTTAGCCGTGGCTTCACACGATTAGACCAAATGCACTTAGCCCTCCTCTCTGCTTTCGAAGAGGGGCGCCTCGACATTGTGAACATCCTGGTGTCCTATGGTGCGGAACTCAACTTTCCATTCGAACCTGGCAGTGACATCTGTTCGAAATGCGCAAGCTACCTCATCAGCGCTGCGTATACTGCGCACCTGGATGCAGTCAAGTTTCTCATTGAACTTGAAGTAGATTTTATCACTCACGACTCCGGTTCAGCCCTCATGGTAGCCGCCTCTCGCGGTATGACGGATGTCGTAAGCTACCTCCTCGAATGGGGAGCTGATGGTGATTCGGAATGTGGTGATGTGCTTTTCAATGGCACCTATACTGGCAACAAGGAATTTGTTCGCATCTTGCTCAGATTGGGAGCGAAGGTGGATGGGGTGATAGACATATTGATGCGCGTACGGCTCTGACACTTCTGACGCAATGCTTGGAAGAAGCAGAATTATATTATAGAAACTTTATGTGTGACGATCAATGTGACACTACTGGAAGAGAAACCAAAGCAATCGTTGCGGAGTTGGCAAATCAGTGTCCAGGTCTGACGTTGAATATACAGACCGAATATTACAATTGCAAAACAATACAGTGGTTTCCAATACTGTCCTTCTCACAACTTCTGTTTTCTTCCCTACTCCGCCGCCCAAGTCACTGCAACTCTATCACCAACATTCATGACGTCCGCAGCGACCAACTCCTCTTTCCCTACCTTCCCCGCCTCGCCAACATCACCGCTGTCCATCCCCTCTCCCTCGACGTCGCTCTCACTCTCATCCTCCTCCAACGCCGTATCAAAATTCGCGTTCCTTCCAAAAATATGAGGGCTCGAGTACGCCAACGGACTCTCTCCCAGCGGCGTCCCAGCAAAGGAGCGCGTGCGGGCCCATCGACCGGGCGGGAGTGGTGGGAGGACGTGCAGGGGTGTCGCGGGTGTGGTGTCGAAGCGGGGAAGAGAGGGCCGGTCTGGGTCGGCGCCTGGAATGGGGTGTACGGTGCCTGGTGTGCCCGGATGCTCCGCGGTGAGGGACCGCCGTGCGTGCTCTGACGACAGCAGACTCGGTCTCGCCACCCTCCCCCCGCTGGCATTGAGTCCCGTGCCGTTGGTGGTCACAGGGGGCCCGAAGTAATCCCCGCCCCCGTTCCCTGCCGACACCCGCCTCGCGCTCAAGTCGTCCTCGCTCGTCGCCTTCCCATTCACACCCGGCGTCAACTGTGCCGGGGTTCCCACCACGCCTTGCCTTCCCACTCCCGCCGGCGCACCTCCCTCGCCCGCTCCCGTTGCTCCGGCGCCGAAATAGCTCGACAACGTGACGAGCGCCTCCCGCTCCTGCTGCTCGGCCAAGTTGAGCAATGACTCCCTCCGCGCGTGTTTCAAGTTCGCCCGAATGCTGGTCGAGGCGTGGAGTGCGGCGGGGCGATGGATGAGGGAAGAGGCGTCGAAGTCGTACCGCCTGCCGAGCGGTTGTCTCTCAGCACGCATGTCCGTTCACGATGGCACCCCCTTCCTCAACCCCCGCCCCGTCGGGGACCTACCTCTGCTCATCATTCCGTTCCATCACAAGCACCTCACAATTATTCAAATTCCTCCAACTCTCGAACTCGCCCACTGACTTCCTAAACCACCGCATCACAAACAGACGCGCGAGAAGACCGTGCGTGACGATGACGACGATGCTGGGCGGGGAGGGTTTGGTGAGGAGCGAGCGGTACAGGGATTCGAGGAATGCTGGTCGGGGAGGTCGTGTGGAGGGAGTGGGGCTAAATGTTAAGGAAGGAGAAAATGGAATGGTAAGGAAGGGAGCGACGTACTTGATATACGGTCGTACACGTCGGCGCCGGACTCGCCGCTGGTGGGTGACGTGGATTAGTACGTTGATGGGATATGACGGGGAAGAAATTACAACGGCGTTCCGTCTGTCTCGTCAATGGACTTCCGACCTCGCCCACTGCATCGTTATTATGTTCGTTGCTCCCCCGTCTCGCGATAACCCTCCTTCCTGTCCCATGTCACCTCCCCTCTCCCCGCTTCAATGCAGACGACACCCCCCCGGCAAGCCCCACTCCGCATTACCACCCCATCCACCCAGCCCCACAACACTCACTGCGGCACCCGATAGAAAAACGTCCCATACCGCCTCCTCTCGGCCTTGATCGCCTCCATCTCCACAAAGTTTTGGAAGTTGCCCCAATCCTGTTCCCGCAGACGGGGCTCTTCGAACGCCGAGACGCATTCGGCGCCGCCAAATGAGGTCGCGATGGAGTGGAAGGTTTGGCGGGTGCGGAGGTACGGGCTGCGTGGTGGCGGAGACGAGGTGAGAGATGGAGCCGTCCCATGTCGACCGCGACTCCGTTCTTCATGCTACGGGAAAGTCCCATCGGCCAGCGGCCCGACGTGCCACTTCACGTCCATGCGTTACAGATCCTTCGAGAGGAGATACGTCTATGCCGGCGGACACCAAGCAACAGACGTGCAGCGCCCTTGATCAACACGCTCCAAATCCTTCTCCCCCTTCTAAGGACGTCGACACAGCTCCCAAGTCCTCGCCCGAGTCGTATCCTCGCCTCGCAACCACCGTGAAGGCTAAAAAACTCACCTGACATAAAACCGCACTCGATCTCCCTCCTTTACGTGTGCCCTGATGATTTTCCCCGCCTCGACCGCCTGTTGGCGTCCCTTAGGCGTAAGTTCCAGTTTTTCATCCGGCTTTTTTCGCAATTGTGGTCGCAAATGGGTCAGTCTTCGCCTCTTCCCTGACATCCACGTCCGACCCCAGCAACCAACGAAACGAACCTTGTACGCCATGACGTTCCAGTCGACGTTTCCCTCGCTCTCGCCGTGTCGCACAAGGATGATTTTTCGCGGCATGCAGCGTTTCCACTGGTCTTCCCTGGGCTCCTTACACTCTGACCCTTCTCCATCTCCCTCGTCCTCGCCTTGCCACTCTCCCGCCCCCCGCCCCGCGACACAGGATGCGATGTAGACACTCGCGCCCACCGCGGCTATGATGAGCGGGACGGAATCGCGCGGGGAGTGACCGGAGAGCGCGAGACGGGTCGAGGAAAACGACAGCACGAGAACGGCAGCCGTCGCCGCAGCCAGGGAGGCGATGCGCGGAGGTGCTAGGGCGGTGTGCATGCGGCGTGATGCGAGAATGGCGCGTATGGAGGACGGGGGAGAGTAGGCTGTGGTTGCGAGTGGGTTTGCGGGTCTGGTAAACCTTGGAGTTTTTGATCTGCCCCGCGCAGCGGGCAAAATTTTTGGGGGTAGTTTTTGATCCATTCTTGGTTTCAATTTTTGACGGGTTGGGGTTTTTGACGTTGACATGAGCGCAAGAACCCAAATCCGAGAGCAAAAAAGTGCTCAAATGCGTTGACGCACTTGTGGTAGTGAAAGTGACTTGCTTCAGTGGGAACTGTGCACTCTACATGCACGTGCGTCATTGGTGAATGGTGATGTGAAAGCAATCAGGCCTGTAATTCATTCTCCACTCTGCGCACATAGGACTTAACTATTCAATCTTCCGTAGTTTTGTGGTGCAATAAGTTGCATGATATTATCAAAGCAAACCATGTCGAACTTGCCGTGGCAATTCAAAATACAAAGCCCGCAGCTCACCTCACTCTTCAAGAATAGTCACCAATTTGTGGCAGACGTATTTTTGCACATGGGTATTTGTATTTTGGGTTGACAATCAGCAGCAGTCCACAAGAACCTGTGGTGAACTTGAACATATGTGCCTCAATGCTCAAACCAGTTACTGATTGAATGTACACTCATCACATCGAGATCTCCCATCAAAACTCACTTCATAATCATTCCTCCATACTGTTACGAGAGTTTGATGCCTCTCGTAGCATTCCAAGTGGGCGTAGAGATGTATTACGCTTCCACAAGTCTACCAAAGAACCAAAACTTCTCGTCAGCCTTGATCACAGCTGTCAATTAACTTGAAGCTCCTAGAAATGCACAAATCATAAATGAAAAGGTACTCAAGTCCATTTTAGTATGAAAGAGCAAGGCTAGATGAGTGATCCTGAGTGTGCTGTTTTCACATCATGAGAGAGTCTCATACCCGTCTAATGATAAAACACTTCCCTCCCATGCAGATAGCCAGCCACCAGCTACTCAGTGTAGACTGTGGTATGCTGGAAGACCACGAAATAGGTCAATGCCCCTGATATGCAAGCACTCAGTCCGAAACAAAAAAGGATCTTCAAGACTTCCTGGGGATTTCCAACCAAGAAACACATTTATTGAATAGTGCAATATAGAATGCCAAGATACTCTCCAACAGTGGGGAGAGGCGGACGAATACACTGTTCCCACCACTCGTGACCGCCAACATCCACAACACTGCTTTAAGTAGTAAATTTCTCTCACCTTGCTGTTGGCGACTTCAGTTTTAGCCAGTACTAAATGACCTCCACCTTCTCGTTCCAGATACCGCGAGCGAGTCGCACGTGGCACATCAACCTCCCGCACAGTGGGCAGGGAAGGTGCAAAAAGGCACGAGTGCAGAGATCGTGGTACGCGCACTGAAATGTCGGCTCCCGCAGATCGAATTCAGTCTTGGAAGAGAAGCATTCCACAATGCGGGGCGCGCGTCATATTAAACTGTACGCTCTGCGCCGGCAGGTCCGAGCACTCACCTTATTCCACCACCTCCTTGCACGACTTCGCGACTCCCAGTAACTTCGTCTTCCGCTCGTCTCAAACCTCGTTTCGCAGTCCCTCCCACCCATTTCTGTTGTCATCTGCCGTTCCTCCCGCCAACCGTACCCAACCTTTGTTATCCATCCTTTGACTCAAGATACTCCAACCGCATCCCATAAATGTGGACATGTTGGCGTACACATGTGCAGCGCTCATCTGATGGGGTGGAGGACGTCCCTTTTGTCAGAAGTCCCTCTAGTGGAAGACGGAGGGCCCGTACTTCCTTTGTGGGCTCCGGCTCCCGGGCGTTACCAACGTGGCAGAAGATGTCCGACGCTGCTGAGGAGGCTCTGCCAACCGAAAAGGCTGGTATTGAAGACGGAGAGTGATCCTTCCATACCAGCAGCTCCGACCCTTGCACGGCTCCCAATTCCATGGTTCTGCCTCCCAGCCCCCACAAATTCCCAGGAGAGTGTTTTGGGTGGATGACACGACCCGAGTTTGGGTGCATCGGGGCACTTGGTTCCAGCGTTGTCCAAAGTCCCCAGAAGTGAGAAGTGTCGGCAGAAATGAGCTGAAATTCTAACCGAGACTCCAGAATGATTGGGATTCTGTATTTCACGCACACCATAACAAACTTTTCCAAACCGCTATATGTACTTC
>KQ965845.1:94168-151450 GCA_001574975.1 Gonapodya prolifera JEL478
CCTTTCCCGCCGGCCGCCCTAGCCCTACTCATCCGGCAACTCCTCCACAAACGTATTCAAATCCACCCTCTTCTCCATCAACCCCCTGTACGTCAGAGCCCTCGAACTCCACACTTCTTCCGATCTCTTCCTTCTCCTGTAAAACGCGCCGGGGACGAGTTGGGAGGAGTCCCGGGGTGGTAGGGAGGAGGAGGAGGAAGGGAAGACGGAAGTGTGCAGAATGAGCCACGCGGGCGTGTCAGCGCCTTGGTCGGGTGAGAGTTGGGTCAGGTGGCGGGGTCCGTACTTGGCCGTCTGCAAATTATCGTCGAGTGCATGAGTTCGGTCAGTCGCTTCAGCCTCGGTCAGCGCCGAGCAGCGCCAGGCCTTGATGTCGCTCCGCGACGGCACCATGGTCAGCACTGTCGCACCTAGGCCTTGGGTTCGCTCCGCGAGGATCATTCCGCTCCGCGGTGTATTCGCCTCCGGCGGACGCGTCGCATCGCTCGACAGCCTCTGTCAGCGCTATCGCGCTTAGGCCTCGGTGTCCTCCCTCCGCTCGCGTTGCTCGCTCCTGTCGGACCGTCTCTTGAACCCACCTGGTCTGTATATACCGCCCCCGGACAACACGCCACCACAACCACCCTCTCCCTCTCGGGTCTCTTGTCCTCCTCCCTCGCAAGCGCCCTCGCCAAGCAATGCACGCCCATCTTGGCCGTACAGTACACGTGGCGGTAGTAACCCTCCTTCTCTGGCCCGCCTGCGTCCTCGGGGTCGGTCTCACGGGCGAGAAGCTCCACCCACCGGTGCATCATGGTGTCGATATCGTCGGGTCCCGTTTCCTCCGACAAGAACTTTTCCCGCAACGTGGGTGAGACCATTGAGAGCCGCCCAATCATTGACCCGATAAACACCACCCTGGCCCCCTGGCGTAAGTGGGGCCAGAGCGTGGCCGCGACGTCCCGTACGCCCCAGTAGTTTGTGCCCATGACCTCTGCGACGACGTGCGGGCGGAGATCTGCGTCCGGGTAGGATACGCCCGCGTTGCACACGAGCGCGTCGATGCAAAGCTGGCCGTGTTGCGAGACGAGGAAGGTGGCGAGGGAGTTGATTTGGGAGAGGTCGGTGACGTCCAGGACGTGATGTCGCACGTCCACGGACTCGACGCCTGCGGTTTGGACTTCGGAGCGGATCTCGTCGGCGGCTGCTTGGCATCGCTCGGCGCTTCGACCGGTGAGGTAGACGACCAGAGGGCGGGGTGGGGAGTTGAATGTGGAGGATGGGTATTGGAGGGCGAGCAGGCGGACGATTGAGAGGCCAATTCCCTTGTTGCTGAGTGTGTGGTGAGATAGTTGAGGTGGGTGGATGCGTTGAGTGAGGTGAAGACGACGAGCGAAGACAAGAAGAAACACGCACGCGCCCGTCACGACAGCAACACGCGCACTCCCGTCTTTTGTGTCCGCAGTCATCGCGTGTCTGTTTCCGCAGTGCGAGTCGAATGACCGGATTTTGTATGAGTCGTGAGGTTGCTGCGGTCACTGCTCACTCGCCACCACCGAAGTCCGCGGATGTGATTCCGTGGCGGGGCAGAAAGTGAATGATGCGAAAATACAGCCACGGTACTCTGGAGAAACGTTTTTGACGGGCGTGGCCTTTCCTTTTCTGGGGAAATTAAATTGCGCTCATTGTCAAATGTCAACCGTTGACCCTTTATGAGGTTGCTTGACGTCTAAAACGGAAGGCTTTACTATGCCACCAGTAAATTCACCAGGGTTTTACCTTGCTTAACTGTTTTGTTCCAAGATTGAACCAACATCTATGAGTGGCGGTGACAGTTTGAAAAGAACGTGTGCAGTTCCACTCCACATGTGAATGATCTTACAAGCTTTTTAATGCTTTGAATGTATTATTCCAGGGTCTCAGGAATCTAATGACATTTGACTGACAGTGGAGTTCACAGCCTCACAAAAAATTCCAGAGCACTGGGCTTTTCCATGACCTATTGTATTCTATGAATATGTGACATAACATTGCTTGTTCAGGAAGTACATTGGTGTGATACTCCTGCACCATGACATCAAACTAGTTTTGGTTTCTCTGGGCAACACCATTTGATGATGTCTGCCTGTGACACACAAGTGGGTTGTGTTGCAAGCTCAGAGCAGGGTTGCTGTGCCTTCTTATCACCAAGTGGCTTTAGCCTCTTGCAGAAGCAAGTGTAACTCAGTGATTAGAGAACTTTTTGTCAACACTGATCTCCACACAAGTGGCAGCAACAGCTGTAATGATTTCACAATCCTCTTTTTTATGCTGTCTCATCATTGCATACAGTAATACTCCCTGAAGCTTTCTTTTTTGGTCTCCTTTGAGTCCATGTTACATGCTGTGTGCACTCCTTGTGAATGTAATTTTGTTTTGCCTCCCAATCCAACCACCAAAAAAAGGATGCCACTCATGCAAGAGCTGTGAAGT
Source organism: Gonapodya prolifera JEL478 (assembly GCA_001574975.1). Lineage (NCBI taxonomy): Eukaryota > Fungi > Monoblepharomycota > Monoblepharidomycetes > Monoblepharidales > Gonapodyaceae > Gonapodya > Gonapodya prolifera. Next base: position 96,620 of record KQ965845.1, read on the forward strand.
TGCATGACACAGTCCCATGAGGGATCAGCTAACAATTGTACTTTATCTGTGATGGTAGTTGAATAGTGAAACATGATGCTGTGTTATCTGGTGCAGAAGGCCTTATTAACAATCACACAATGCCAGATCTCTGCAGTGTTTCAAACTCTAGCAAGGTGCACAAAATATAGCATACATAAGGAGTGCACACATCACTGGACATCATGGACTCAAAGCAGATCAAAAAAGAAAGATTGAGGGACAATCACAGTAATTGTTTTTGAACTGAAGCCAACATAGAATTGAAAATTCACTGCAACTGTTGTGGCCACTTATGAGAAGTTCAGGTTTTGACAAAATGTACTCTCATTGAGCAGCTCTGTGCATGAGCAAACATTATTTTGTATACTGAATTGGTGGACTATGTCTCTTGGAGTCTTGGTGATATAAGTTGTTGCAACTCAACTTTTCAGCTCACAAGGATCCTGTGTCTCAGGCAGAAGCCATCAATTGGTGTTGCCTAGAGATACCAAAACTAATTTTATGTCTGTGATGGTTTGGTGACTGTCATGTCAAGATAATTCTCAATCTAGCACAGCTATGAAAGAAATTCACAGAATACAAATACCTATGCCTGAAAACGGATTGTGCTCTAGAGTCTGGTATGAGGGTGTGAGCTCTGCAGTCACATTATGTATCCCCACCAAGTCCTGAGATCCTGGGAAAATACATATGAACCATTGAAGACATCATAAAGGCACCAAATGAAATTCCTATTCTTCCCCTCTGGTCTCTGCCACTTCTTGTAAAACTTTTGACACCACTTTGAGATGTGAGGTTCTATGGTTGTCAAAAACTATTTTATGAATGATGCTGAAGTCAGAAAACGTTGAGCAAGGCCCTACAATTGTTTTAATGCTCTCGCAAACATACACTTCTCTCACTGGGTGGTGCAAACACAATTTCATGTTGCAAGGCAATCAGTAGGGTTGTTCCTTTCTTGACATCACCTTCTGAAACAATTGAACAACGCAGCAAACCAGTAAAAGGGTTCAAATATCATGCAATACGGCACTATTCAATATAAGTCTCACTATTGCAGGAAAAAACCACGCAATCCATCAAATGAATCATGTCTTGTTTGTGATCAGCTCAAAACCTGCCACTTGTCACCCAAGACCGAAAAGTTAGTTAAAACAATTGAGTGAGCATGACACCCTGGCAAATTGCCACTTGTGGAGCAAAGCCCTCCATTTCAGCCATCCAGCAACCTTGTGGTTTGTTGGTTATTGTCTTTGACATGGAGCACCATTTCCGCAAAGTGGAGCCAAGGGGCACACCTGTCACAAAACAGAGAGCAATTTCTGACGTCAGAAGTATGTGCGATCATTGAACTTCATGAAGTATGGCATGCGCCCCGCCGAACTGGCGGTATTGTAATCGTATTGGTCAAAAGAATGCCTAATATGCACATTCCACAACCTCTCTAAACATACGTACTCATCCGAACCACCCCATTCTGTCACCCAACCCAATAAAAAAACAAAAGTCCGACCCCCCTTCCCGCACCCCTTGCAATTTCGGGGCGTTTGTCCCGCCCCTACTCCTCCTTCGACACCCCCCCCCCCCATTCGCATTCCCATTCGCCACGCCCTTCCCCTTCACGCCTTCAATCGCCTTACCGTCCTTCGTGAACCGCCTGGCGATGGACGACGTCATCTTGTACAGCCAAAAGTATTGCAGGAGCATGAGGATCTTGTTGGCAACGAAGATTGTGATGGTCAGGGCTGGGGGGAGTTCGGCGTAGCGGGTGTAGAGGAGTTCTGTAGGTTCGGCACGGGGTGCAGGGGGGGTGGGGCAGGTTAGTGACCACCGTACCTCAAAGGGGGCAAGAAAAGAAAGAAAGGACCAACGCACGATCAAGTCTCATGGTAATATACGTCCCCGCCACGACACGCGCGAAAAAGAAGGTGGGAAGCAGGATGGCGGCGTTGAATTTTTGCAGCGTCGAGCCGGCGTGCCCGAATTTGTCGAGGACGTAGTTGTTGTTGAGGAAGATCGTCTACGGTGTCGAGTGTGAAAGGGGTAGGCGGTTCGTGCAGTGGTAAAACAGCTCATTCGAACCGATATTTGAGAGAAATCGGCACCCCACCCCGCTCATGGGATGACTGATCCGCTTCACGAAGAATTAGCCTCCGCTGGGATACGCGGTCCCGTCCTTGATACACGTTCCGCGCAAGATTGCTCGCCTACGGCGGTTGTCTCGCTTCGCTCGACAGCCTCGGCCAGCGCTTCGCACTTAGGCCTCAATAACGCTCTGCAATGGGAGTGGTCCGCTCCGCGGGGAATTCGCCTCCGGCGTACGCCTCCGCCAGCGCTTCGCGCTTCCACCTCGGTCTCCTCGCTCCACTCGCACCCACTCACCGAACTCTCCCAAGCAAGCACCCACGGCACAAACGGCAACAAAAACGGTCTCATCCCCGCCGTGAAAATGAGCAGGCATAGCGTCGCGTGTGCAGTGAAGCCTGGGCCGAACGTGCGGTAGTTGGGGATCGTGACCACGGAGTCCCAGAGGAAGTAGCTGGTGGGGGGGGGGGGGGTGGAAGGTTGGTGGGGTGAGTGGTGGAGGAACGAGGAAGGGGAGAAGGGTGAGAAGTAGAAGAGAGAAGTGAGAACAGAACACGAAAAGAAGACGACCAACAAGAACGCACCCAACAGCGAGTGCGCACGCCGTCCCTGCCCTGGGGGAGTACCCGTACAGCCCGTCCTTTTGAAGCTGGGCGTCCCAGAAGAGCGGAATGCCGTAGGGAACGATAAAGCTGCGAGGGAATGGGAAAAGGAGAGGGAAGGGTATTGGAGTTAACGAGAGAGGAGTGAACGGGGAGAGAATGAGAGGGTATTCAAACTACAATAAAGAACCGCTCCCATCTCCCCCTTGTGAGAAATCCGCTCCACAATGAATTCGCCTCCGGCGGATGAATAAATACGCACCGCGTAGGACAGTCGCCTCGGTCGTTGCTGTCGCGCTCAGGCCTCGAGTGATTCGCTCAGAGAGAGTATGCCGCTCCGTGTTGAAGTCGCCTCCAGCGGAGAATTACGCTCCACGTAGTATCATTCCCTTCCGTCGGACAACCTCGGTCAGCGCCTAGCGGTGGTTAGACCTCGGTTCTCACTGCGCTCCTGCGCTCCACTCAAAACTGCGCTTTCGCTCCGTCGTTCGAAATGCCCCGCAAGATGACGCACATAGAAAACACCTGACTGGAAAACCTCGTCATCCAATCCACCTTCTGTCTCTTCTCTAGTCTATCGTACACCTTCTCGACATTCCACCTGCCCAGAAACCTCTCCTGCCTGGACACCCACGGCCCGACTTCCCAGTACAGGACCGAGCAGACTGCAAAGGATGCCCCGACTGCGCCCCAGTGCGCGGGGAGTGCGCGGAGAGTGAGGGATTCGGGGATGAGCGACGTCAGCGGGCGGAGAAGGGCGAGCAGCGAGTCAGTCGTGGACTGGAACGGGGTCAGCAAGGAGGTCAGGAAGTCTGGCGGCGAGGTGGAGAGGAGAGAGGAGTCGAGCGGCATCGCGTTTGTGGAGGTGGGAGATTGGCGGGTGGGGAGGGCCAAGAGACGAGTTGCGCCACAATTGGGTAACGCACTTTAGCCGGTCCCAGCGGACTTTGCGTCGAACGTGATACTGCGGGGCGTAAGGCGGAATCTGGAAGGGTAGGTAGGGGTGTGTGAAGTGGAGTTAATTGGATTGAATTGTGTTGAACAAATAGAATGGCAAGTGGGTGCGACAGCTGCAGCACTGGGCACGCCATGGCGAGATAAGATGACGATGAGCGGACATGTGAAGCTACTGATGAATATCGAAGAAGAACAAATGGTTGGGACTAGGGTTGGTGGGATGCATGCATTTTCGAAACCACCGCAGGAAATGCGGGGTGACCAAATACGTCAAGACTGTTTCTGCACCATTTTTGTTGTGAGAGTCGGCGAAGAGTTATATCAAAGCTACAAACAAGTAGCTTTCAACTACAGGGTAAAGCAAATACAAGTCGGGGCGTGGCGAACTATCAGCAGAACGTTCTCCGCTCCCACTCACTCCTTCAAAAAATTTGTCTGGTCTCAAACCTATCATCAAAAGTCGGTTGGTTCTCTGACAAGCAACCTCATCTCTTTCGCGAGAAGCTTCCCCTGCTCTACCGCGAGACCCGACCGTTCCACCGCAACTCGCAAAGAGTCCAAATCCACGTTGAGCGCTGTCATAACGATCGCAATGCACTTTCAATTCACAGCCAAGACATTAACAAGTCTGCGGAGAATCGCCACCACAAGGTCGGGCCACATTGTGGTGGATTGGAAAGGTCGCCGAATAAATCGCCTCGGCTGGTGAAAAGTACATGCGACCATCGCAAAGGTCCCAGATCCGACAGGCCCGCGAAAGCGGATGAGACACGTTCGCTTAACGTTTGACTTGAACGCGCGAGACACGATCCAAAGCGGCCAGAGAATCGTCGGGTGGAGGCGAGAGAGGATGCCGTTCTGAAATACCTCGCTCGTGGAGACGAGGCGATGGGAGGGCGACTGGGTTTCCACGATTTCAGTGTTTCGAGTGGGCTTTGGTCCTCGTTCGACAGTCATGTACGTTGACCGTGGAAAACGATATGACGACCTTGAGCAGACAAAAGTTGAGTACTACTACTCTGTGTCTTCACGCTAATTAGGTCGGAATGTCGGCAGCTCATTTACAATTTGCCGTGCAGAAGTACGCTTGAAGTCATTCGATCACAGTGCTCCATCCAATTCTTGCTAAAACTAACATGCGAGATTATTGATATCTGAGAGCTAATCCTGGTTACGCTCAATGGCGCGGTGCTCCCCGCCCTTCCCTTGTTGATCAATTCACTGTTTTCTCATCTGCCCTCAAAAGTTGATCGTTTCTCGGAGGCGCGTTTTCATCTCCCTCGCAAAGCACTTCCGATATTCAGATGGGAGACACAGCCGTGCCACCGCAACACTCAAGGAGTCCAAATCCTTATTGAGTGCTGTCGCAACCATTGTAACGCGCGTCCAATTTACAGATAGGGAATCGACATGCCTGCGGAGGATAGTCGCCACAAGGTTAGGCCACATGGAGGTGGAGAGATCCACGGTGTTGTAAAAGTGATCTGAATCTGCAATAGCAGTCATGAAGGCCGATATGTAGCTTGTAAGCTGGAACGAGTTGAAAGCTGTGGGGGATACTTTCAGAGTTGAAGTGGCATGGCCAACGCCAAGAGCTAAAGCAACACACTCTTCACGACGTGGGAGCGGCGAAGTGTCCAAGAACTTCCGAAACGTGGGTGCGGCATGAATTAGGCCCGAGCGCAAAGAGGTTGGAGAAGTTGCCGTATAAATTGCGTGGGCTGAGGAAAAATACATCCGACTGTCGCAGTGGTCCCACATGCGGCGTGGTGAGAATTCCATGTCCCTGCTTGTGGCTCCTTGCGAGGAAATTCCGATGAGAAAGTTTACAATAGTAGGCAGAAGGGATTCTTTTGGAAAACCGCTCGAGACACTCAGAGTCATAAAGCAGAGTGTGTTGAACAACCTGTCTTATGTTTCCCGACATGAGAACCATCTCGATGTAGTGTGGAAAAAGCGGCGCTGATCCCACCAAAAGATAGCAGGTGCATACGAGCATGCTTGATTGCTGCCTGTGACGTGTTAAGTGGTGCAGATCCAGGTGGCCCGTTAGTTGGTGGTGGGCATTGCGAAGCGGGTAGAAGCATATCCTCGGTTGCCACCCACGGCTCAATCTGCAATTCTACTTGAGCACATAAAATGCTACGGAGGGCAGATACTACTTGCCTCGGACCCCTGATATTCTTGTATCACTCGTTCGAAATTGAGGTTCGCGACGACTACCCGTCGAAGGAACCGGGCAACATGCGGCATTTTCCTGTACCGACTTCGCGCAATGATCGCAGCTACTTGTGCTCCGGTGAGACAAGGATTTGTCTCAATAAGGTTCGCGAATGTAGTAAAGTCCGGTTTCAATTCGTCTAGCAATCGCTCGACAAAGGGAAGTCCATAAAGCCTGAACAGGAAATAGAACATGTCACGAAAATCCCGGGGCTTTTTAGTTCTGAGACATGCCACCCGAAAGCGAATGAGGCATGTTCGTTGAACGTTTGATTTGAACGAGCGGGAAACTCTCCGGAGCGGCCAAAGGAGAGTCGGGTGAAGTAGCGCAAGAATTCCGTTTTGAAAAACCTCGCTCGTGGAAACGAGGCGATGGGAGGTTGTCGGGGTCGCCATGACTTGAGTTTGTCTGTAACTGAGCATCCGAAGATGCAGCCAGGAACCTAGCTTAGACAAATCTCTGCCGTGCCGACTCGACATGCATTTACGTCTCCCCTAAAATAGTGGCGATACAAAGCTATCTAAGTAAATGCTAGTTGATCAGTGCACATGGAGGCAAAAGGTGTAAAGTGCAACACCGCACTCGGCAAAAACACCACGTCTTCAGGACCTGGGAACAACATACGGCCGAATGCTGTCCAGTCTTCATTGGTCATTGGGTGTCGGTCTCCACTTCGTCATCATCTCTGTCATTTTCAATGTGGCGCGCGATTTCGTCCAGCGCTGCGTTAGGTTCGCTTCCTAAGAAGAAAAATGGAGGAGGTGTGGTCAATCAGTGGTTTTTCAAGTGACAAACTCTCCGTGGCGGGTGGAGTGGGTGGGATCGGCACGGCAGAGATTTCGTATCAAATCTGCCAAACACATGTTGGTGGACTACCCCCCGATCGGAGTTGTGCAAGCACGTCTTGTGATGTTGTCCGTGCGGCTGGTGTTACTATAACGAACCTCCTGGTCATGACCAATGTGTCGAGTGTGGACGTTGGGTTTGCGATGATCATGGAGAGGGCACCCATGAGGTGCTTTGTCGTGAATGCTATCTCAAGGGTGACTAAAGTGTCAACCCAACGGACGTGTTGTATTTGAATTCATTTGGGGAAAGTATTCTATTTATCACGACGACAACATCTTATACTTTGCCGGAGGAGCTGGAACTCACCGGCACCACGCGTCACCTCCTTTAACCTTTAACGGGGGTTCAATTGTTCCTTTCCGTGTTCCACCGGGTACTTCTATGTGGCCGGGCTTTTGGCCGAGCACATTAGGCATGGGAAGCACACCGCCACTACTTGACGAATTTATATTCGTAATCGCGCCTCCACTTCTTCCATCTCTCCTTGATCGTATTCATGGCATCGCTTCCTCTTTCGCGGCACCGCGTTGTGCCCCAGCCCTTCCCTCGCTTCGAAACCCCGCTTTCTGCCGCGCTCGTCCTCGCCATCCTCCTACCCTCCACCCTCGCAATCTCGTCCTCTCTCCAACCATCTTTCACGTTATTTTCTTCTCCCTCTCCTGCCTACGACACATCACCGCCATCCTTCACAAACTTTTCCTCCACTGCTCGCCTGGTCGGATTCGTTTCCGCGGGCGTTCTCGTCGGCACATTACTGGGTGTCGCTCTGGGCTTTGCGGTCTTGCGGATACGGAGAGGACCGACAAGGGAGGCATTTGTGTCGAAAAGTCCGGCAGATGTCCCTGGTGTCGAGACTGGACGGGAACCATTGCTCAAAATGGACACAAGGGATGGACGAGAAGGCTCTCCCGCTTGTGTTTCCACATTTCCATTTCGTGAAGACGCAGGTCACGTCGCGGGATGAACTTCCTGCCGTCAAAAGTTATATCGAAACTGGACATTCGGAGCCACCCTGGGCCAAACATGAACTCTAGGCAGTTTGGACATTCTAAATTACCGATATTCTCTATAATTTCCAATAATTTCATCGCACTTCTCGGTCTTGCATCGTATTTTTCTGTCACTAATTTATCTGTAGCGTAGCTGGTCGCTCTCCAGAAAAGGAAGTGTTTTTATATTCCATAGAACGAAACCCAGGTTTCTCACCCACTTCACCGTTTTTTGCGTTTCGCTGGGTGTACCCTGCACCCAGACCAAAGCGACCGACCATTTACAACCGACCCGTCTCCCGCCCCACGATGCCCCCTTCACCCTTCCACCACACGACGTCGCTTGTGGCAACACATCCACAACCGTTCGAGCCACCGACGCGCCACGGCCACCGCTCGTTTCTCGTCGACACAGAATGGAACCCTGCAATCGTGAAACCCGGCAAGCGACCCAAGGGCTGCAGAATGGTCGTGCTGTGGGGCGGATCCGACGAGGAGGGGCTGAGAAAAGATGCGTGGCTGTACGAGTTTGGTGAGTGCTGTCGATGATTAGTTGGGAGACCGGTGGACCGGGCGGAGCTGGGAAGACATCGGTTGCGCACCTAGTCTTCCACTGCGAAAGGCCTTGAGATTCGTGATCGATTGGTGTCTGTGCCGTTCGGTGAAGTTCATCCGGCGTTTGGAGTCGCAGCATCCAACACACAGCACCCATCTAAGAGCATACAACCCAATGTTTACCCACGTTTTCTGCCTCCAACTACGCACAGACACTACCACCTGGCACTCCCTCCAAATCAACATGTCATCACACGCAGTACCGCCATCTCTAGCCGCATTTGGCGCAGAACACGTTGGAAAGGACATTTACGTGTGGGGCGGCGTCGACGAAAAAGAGGATTGCGATACTCTCAACACGGTGGTGAGTGTTGTTTGGGTCTCAGCTTGCGCCCAGGTCTCGCTCATGGTCTTGAGTACCGAAAGTTCTGGCGCCTACACCTCCCAACCATGATATTTCACCCCGCACAAATCCACCCGGACTCGCCCGTACCTCCACCTTCATTTGGCGCCACACTTACGTTCGCACCGCCCTCCACCCTCGTCCTCTTCGGAGGGCTCCGAGCCGACTACTCCCCAATGGACGACCTCTGGTCGTACGATATACGAGAGGGCATTTGGTACCCACACGAACGAACTGCATCAGGGCAATGGCCTGAACCGAGGGGGAGTCACTCCGCTGCGCTGTGGGAGAGGAACAGAGATGGAGACGCTATGAACACGGTAGTGATTTTTGGTGGTATGACGGGGGCCAAGGGCCAATTAAAGTCGAACGAAGTGTGGCTACTACGTGTTGGTGAGTTGGAGGGCTTGCGCGACAACTCGGTTCTTCTTCGGAGTGGTGCTTGGGTGGTCTTCAGAAGTGAAGGGACATGGTTGATGCCGGAACTGCTACGGGAGTTGCGCCCTATCTGAATCCCAGTATATTCACTCACTTTGGTTCTGAACACACTTCTCTGTGCTGGTGACACCACCTTTCCAGAAGGTCCCACAGTCCAACCACCCCACCTGCTAGAAACTGCACCCGACTCCCCCATCCCTCCCCCCCGCTCCCTCGCCACTGCCTCAATCCTGGGCTCCACCTTACTCATATATGGTGGATGGATCAAGAACCCCGACTCCCGGGACCCTAACCGAGAGGGCATCAAGCCCGAGTGGAAAATGGCAGACGACATTTGGGCCATGAATTTGGAGACTCGCATATGGACCAGATTAGACAGCGAGGGAGATCGACCTGTCAAAGGGGTCGCGAATCACACGGCTGTCACGGTGAGTGCGTGTGGTGTGGTGTGACTGTTGGGGCAAACCGTTGGATTCCTGTCGGAGCTGGCAACTCTCGTTGGATTGTGCATTCACAATCTTATGCCGTGTCTCGCGTCTCTATAGGTCGGGTCGACGCTCTACTGTTTCGGTGGCACGACAGTTCACGCACTCTCCCAGCGCTCCCTGCCACGAAACGAATTCTGGTCCGTCGACGTCAACATTCCCGGGTTCACCCCTCCCCCCCGCCCACCTCGCGACGTTCCATTGGCTCCCCCATCAGACTTCGCAGTGGTTGAGAAAGGGACCACGGTGGTGGCGACTTGGACCGCGAATGTCAGCGAGGAAACGGAATTCCAAGTCCAAGTCCGACCGGGTAGTTCAGACGCGTGGGTCGACCTCCCCATGACTGCGACAAAGACAAAAACAGGCGGCATTCTTATTGCATCCATCGTGGGACTTGCGAGGCTCGTCCAAGACGCCCAGGTGGATCCCGACGTTGATGGTGTGAGCGAACCCTTGCCCCCTTCTCCGACGACCGCAGACGCCCCCCCTGTTCGTGGCCGCGGTAGAGGAGGTCGGCGAGGCAGAGGGGGGCGTGTGGCGCGGAATGCTGGGTCGGCGGGAAGAGGGCGCGGGACCTACAAACGGAAGCGAGACGAAGATGGCGTGGACGAAACAGCTGGGTCGGTAGTTTTCGCACTGAGGGTCCGTGTTGTGGTTGAGGATGACGTGTCAGAGTGGACGGAGAGTGAGGAACAGGTGGTGGCGGCGGCGGAAGTAGAAGGGCCCCGGGCGGAGGAAACTAGTGACAATGTCGACGCAATGGAGGTGGATGGGCAGGAGCAAGATGTATCGGCTGCTGGAAAGAAGGAAACATCCAAGCTCGAGCCTAATGGTCGAGAAAGTCGGGAGGGAGCTGGGACCGAAGACCCCGAAGAGGATGCAGCTACAGCTGGAGAGGACGTGGGCAGCGTGGAAGAGCCAGACCCCGAGGTGGTCCATCAAGCGAAACGTGCTCGCGGGCGAGGGCGCGGTGGAAGGGCGCGAGGTAGCACAACAAGAGGTGTGGGAAGGGGGAGAGGCTCGAGAGGACGAGGGAGGGGAAGGGGTGCTGCGAATGCAGTGGAGGAGTCCGCGACACAAGAAGAAGAGATGGGATTGGATTCGCAGCAGTCAGCAACGCAAGACAGCGCGGCGGCTTCGAGCGTACCCTCCCAACCTGTACAGCCTCCGACTGCAGCGGATGATGGGGAAGACTCAGAAGACCTCTCAGAACATAACTATTCGTCCTCTGCAAGCGATACCGAAGGCAATAATGCCACAGCCGATGTTGAAGCCAGTAGTTCTGCCTCCAGGCGGGGATCTTCGGGTCGGGGTCGGGGTCGTGGACAGGGCCGTGGGCGAGGTCGGGGTCGGGTCGGAGCGTCACAAGATCGGTCATCTCCCATCAGCGACGACGCGTCTGAAAGTGACGAGGATGAAGTGATTACGTCGGTTTCACGGCAGGGTAGAGGACGTGGATCGCGTGGGCGTGGACGAGGTAGTACTCGCATAGCGAGCACTGCAAGCGCGCAGCGGGATGTCCGCGACGGGACGCCCCAGTCGGAATTCACCGAAAGCGATGGTAACATCTTGGTACCGCAACTTGAACTCACGCTCGCAAATCCTGTGGGAACCCTCCCGTTGCCCAGCGAGTTCCCTTTCAACCTACCCTACGGGAAGAGGGTGTATATCCTTACGCGATCAAATCCCAAACAGTACTTGTCAGCCAGGGTATGCTGGTACACCCCCGTCTTTACTGCGGGTAGTAAAGGTGTCAAGATGCGTGGAGTAGTCTGGGCCGTGCATGTGCACTGGGACGGTTGGAACTCGGAATCGGACTCTCAGTACGTTCTGGACTCCTCTGCTGTCATGCCGGGTAAAGANGTCATGAGGCTTCAAGTCAGTGAAAAGGAAATGGGCAAACGGAAGGTTCCTAAAGAGACAGAGGTCGCGGATGACACAAAGTGGTTTTTGCCTGNCTGGGAGACCCATGCACCGTCTTGGTACAAACCTGTGGATGGCCAACCTGGACCTTCGCCGGATTCTGCTTGGGTGAGGATACCGGATCAGAACGATTTGGAACACTGGGAAGATAGGCTCGCGAACGTCAAGACAAAGTGAGTGGCAGCTGAGTGTTTTTTTCCCTCCGCGTCATCAAATCCCACTGATATTTCGACTCCTTCAGAGCTTCGATGCAATTTGTGCTCCACGAGTCCCCGTCTAACACCGGCAAAGTCCAGGTTGTGGAGTCCTTGCCTGATGGGACCGGCGTGAAGTTGCGCAGGGTGGACTAGTAGCATCAATGTTGTGACGCTGACACTCCTTTATGTTGCATGTGTCTTTGGTACTAGTTTAGTCGGAATATAATGCTGGCTCTTGGTGTCGTGTTTTCGTTTCAATCTGATCGATGTGAGACGCTCATGCGAGTGCAATGCAAGTCTCGCGCAGGCGCTCGATTTCTCTTTTCGCATGCCTCAATATCGCCTTTCTAGCTCTATCTTTCCTGCATTCTCTCGTAGTTCTGAATTTTGGATTGATTATTTTTTCGACTATCTGACTGTTCGCCATCTTTACGACAAAATGCCCGAAGCACCGCGTTTGAAGGAAGTGGAGCACGTGTACGTTTGCCCCGAATAAATGCCGTCTTCAACGAAACAAATGATTGCTCACTCCCGGGACCGGGCGCAGCATTGTTGGGGATCGACGTGCTGCCTGGAAACCAACAAGTTCCGCCCATCCGTCCCATCTCTGTCGCCGAAACTAGAATCCGCCATCGTCGAATGGATATGCGCCATCGGAACAGTGTCGCTCGCCTTCTCTTCGGGATCGTCGCACTTGCAGCAAGCGCTGAGACTACCTCGCGAAATCCCACAGCTGCACGTATCTGGCGACATGGCTACAGCAGCCATCACAGCTTGGAGACTATCCGTGGCGGATAGAGAGCTCTGGAGATCCCTCGCGATGCTGTGATTCTCGTCGACCTGTCCAATATGAACTCGGGGGTGTTACGACCGTGCATGCGACCGAACGAACGAAATAGCGCGCTTGAACATGAGATGTAGCAAGAACCAAGCACGCATTCGCGACCGCCTCCCGCGTTTTCTCTGGCCTTTCAGCCCTCAAGACACTGGCTGTGACTGACTGCGACTTGGACTCTCTGTCATCTCTTGTCCACTTACACCTGGACAAGCTAGACTTGAGCGGGAACCCTTGGGACTCCTCGGGCAAATTTCTAGATGACATGCTACCAATGAACCTCCTGGAGTGCTCCTTAAGGGGGAAATTCGCCTCGAAAGCTTTTACCTACAACGATGAAAGAATGGCCCCCCAAGCATGTCTATTCAACGGCGACAATCGATTTCAGAAGAAGCAAAAAGGCGGATACTCTTCGCAACTTGCTAAGAGGGCGGCTCCGTGTTGTGCCGACGGATTTGGCTACGAATTCGGGGCAGCCGGCAGTGGTGTATGCGGTGGAATGCCACTTGGAGTGGGTCATACGACCTCTCACTTCCAAGAACGACCGATGGGTCGTTTGTCCCGGCGAACCTCTGCGCAAGTGGATACGAACTTTGCTCTCCCTTGGAGCTTTACTCCATGATAACGACCACGCAATGCCAATCTAGCGTAGCCGGAAAGTACGCTGCACGCTTCTCTCACTGTATCCAGACCGTCTACTTGGCGAATAATGGGCAATGTTCGTACTCAGCCATTCGGAACGATTACCCCGGGCGTTACATTGCTCGGAACCTGTCTGCTGTGAGTTGTCGTGCAATATCCCAGGATTTCGAAATGCGGTTTGGTATTGCAGCACTCGTCATGCTGGAGGCACGTCTGTCAGGTGCGGTAACATGTCAATGCAAACTGGGATGTCTGGCGTCTTGCGTTGTTTGAGGTAAGTGTTTCCCCCTTTCCATCAGACAGCGGTTTTGTTGCACTGACGTTTCACGATCTCATGTTTCTCTCCTTAGAATGCGCGTAACGACTTCGATGACAAAATCATCCACCACAAACTTTACACAAACCACGAGCGCAACACGAACAACAAGCACAAATTCTCGAACCCCAACCATCGTCGACAACCTATCAGACCACTTCGAGCTCCACAACAAGTTTGACCACCTCAGACATCACAAGCCAAGCTCCGACCACCAGCGAAACATTAACAATCGCCACAACCGACACCACATCAGAAACCCCAACATCCACTCAGACAACTTCAACATCTACCCATAGTCAAACTTTGACGGAAACTGAGACATCCACTCAGACATCAATCCTCTCTCAAACTACATCAGACACCACTTCGGAAACTCTAACGTCTACTGAGTCCACAAGCTAAACTCTGACTCAAACAACCACTGATATCACCTCAACCACTTCAGAAACCCTTTCAACCACTTCTACAAGCGCAACATCATCTACTTCATCGCAAACGAAAACATCAACTACATCTACTTTTACAACCAGTTTTACCACATCTTCTGCGACTCCGACTCGGACCACAACTGGAACCACGTCGCTTACCACACCCGACCCGCAGTTGATAGCGGTCAACAGCATCCTCCCCTCATTCATCAAAATCCACCGTATCACCCCCAGCCTCACCAAAGAACAGCGCATACGTGGGCGCATTGTCCAACAAGCTTGAGAGGCCACCCGATGCCCAGAAGTAGTGGGTTGGGGTCGTGACGGCGGACACGAGCCATCCGAGTGAACTTAATTTTTTTCATGTATCCTGGAACCCGCTGGTTCGGAAGTCAAAGGGGGAAGTGAATGGGCAGTGACGCACGAGAACGCAACTGACCCGACACGATCACATCGGCAACGATGAGTAGAAGAAGGGCAACGTTGAGTAGTCCCACCTCTTTGAGCTGCGCATTGGTGTGCAGCGCGAGGGTTACATAAAAGGTGATGATTGAGTCACGGTTGCACGTCAGCCAAGGGCACGAATATGGAACACACACCGACTCGACCTCCAGCACCTCCTCCTTAACTTCTTCCACCTCATCTTGCACAAAATGGGTCAAATCGCCGACATCACCCTCTTTGCCCGCGTGATCTCCCTGTTCCTCTTTCTTGTCCGCGACCAACAACCCCGTCCGGTCGGAAAGTGTACCGACGACCGAGTACCGCGATAGCGGCGATAAGTGAATGGTAGCGTCGGATGTCACTGTCCCTGAGGATTCATGGTGGCTGTCGTCGAACAAGAGTCCTTTGGAGAGGCTTCCAGGGTTTCATCGGGCGTGGGGGTTCTCGCACCTACGTCTGACTTCGATACGTCCTCCTTGGCGTCGCCTGCTGGCTTAACTTGCACGTGTTGGAACAGTATAATTGCCTCGTTTCAAACAACACCATGTACCAGCACGATCCTTACCTCCCCCACCACCGGCTCCACATCCCCGCTCTCCTCGGCCGCACGATGTCCCTCCCTCCTCCACAACACCACGTCGACCGCAAAGTACACCACCGTGACGACCCCGGCGGTGAGCAGGAAGGGCAATATGGTGTTTGTGAGCGGCCAGAAGAAGTCGACGCCGCGGAGGAACCCGATGAAGACGGGCGGGTCGCCGACTGTGGGTGGGCGGGGGGGAAGTGGGGTGAGTGAGGGATGTATGTCAGAGGGTCGTGGAATGAGGGGAGGTAGTCGAGGATGAGGCTGGGTGGCGGGAGGAGCAGGGATTGAGAGATGGGGGGGAATTGGGATGTGGTGATGAGGAGCGAACGTGAGTATTGGGAGGGAATGCGAGAGGAGCAGGTATGGTTGAGACAGTCACCCCGCCTCGAGAGAAATGATATGGCGATAACATCCCCAACGCAAAACGCACGCAACACGGAGTCGCACGAGTCATCGCACGCTGAGGATGGCTGCTGCGACGGGTGCGCTCCATGCCCGCGCGGGCGTCGACGGCGCTGACACTGGCGCGCGGGTGGGAGTCCTCGTCCGCGCCTTTCGTTTCAAGCACTCGTGAGCGAACCCTCGCACCCGCTCACCGCACTCTCTGCGATGCTGCGATCTGCCCTGTCCAAAAAGAAATCTGTCCATCGGATACGCTGTCCGTGAGTGGCTCGTCCGCATCCCCCTCCTCAACCACTCGCCGGCATTGCTCACACCGTATCCTGTCACTGACCACTTGTCACCCCTCCCAGCCTTTCTCGGCATGCTACTCTCAATCGCCATCGGTCCACTGGCGATCCCACATCTCTGGGAGCACTGGTACCCGCTCTTCACGGCAGTGTGGGCGCTTGCTTTTGTATGTTGCCCTGTTGACCTTGTCAAACGACTCATTCGGATTGTAAATTCAACGTACCTCTTGTCAACATCTTCTTCTTCCTCTGGAAGTTCATCCCGTTTGCTGTCCAATGTGAGATTCGTCTTCTGTTTCCCCGATTTGATTGGCGTGACTTTCAATATCCACTTTGCCCCTTTCGCGCCCACACCTAGACGGCATCACGTTCGCCCTTTACGAAGTAGTCCACGCGTAAGCACCCTGTTGTGTGCGTGCGACTAGACAAAGACAGCACCACGTTTTGGCGTGAAGCGGGCGGTTACGGTCAGGCACTTCGGGTGAGGCCGGAGACTGGGACAGAAATTTCTCGATAAGGAAGTTTGCAGAGGTAGTTCTCAAGACCCCTCGCTCTTGATCCTGTTGTCCCTGATGTCCAGCCCAAGAAAACCGACCGCCATGAACTTGGTATTGAAACCACCTCCCTCCACCAACCACACCGAAAATGACCCGCATCACCACCCTTTTCCTCCTCATCGCCGCCATCACCGCGCTGATGGTCCACCAGTCCCATGCCTTCGTCGACGTCATCCGGGACGCCGCGCTCGAGGCCGCGGATAAAGTGCCCTGCCCTGCAAATCACCCATATCGTTGGGACAAGCGGTATTGCATAAAGCCGAATTGCCCTACTGTTGCGGGGGTGCAGTATGATGACGATGGGCTTTGTGAGTTACGGGTGCAGTTAATTACGCGATGGGGGATCACCCGCTTACTATAACCCTCGACGGGATACCGGTTTCAGATTGTGTTGAAAATTGTCCGCCCGGATGGAGGGGTGATGGTGTCCAGTGCAGGTTGGATCTTCACGTGTACAGTGAGTGATGATCCATGTGGACTGCTGGGTTCGGTCTTGAATGAGCTCACTAATACTCTCTAAGTCTCGTCTTTACGCAACTTTTCGACGCACTGCATCCTGTCGTCGAATACTCCCAGCCAAAGGATGGTGAGTACAGAGTTTCGAAAATCCCTCTTATTCCTCGCCTACTCTCCACATAATTCTCACCCCCCTCCACCCCCATCCCACCACCCAGCTGCTGCACGCTCTTTACCAAATTCTGCTGCGATAACTGCAACTCCGGCTACGTCGACGACGGGTGCACCTGCCGCCGCCCGCCGCAGAGCCGCAAGCAAAAGCGGTTTGTGAGGGAGAAGTGGGATAAGGCAAAGAATGTGATTGAGCCCCCAAGTGAGTTGGCCGTTGGGTGTGAGATAAGGTGGAAAGGCGAGCCTGACTGGAACGTGCCGTGTGGTGCAGCCCCGCCTCACTGATACGTGTTTCGGTTCGATACCGTTTTGACGTCATTGGTGCGCGCGATGCTCACGTAACTTTGGAGCTGCTGTTGTCGATAATATCCAGTCAAAACTGTCAACTGTCATGGGATGTAAAAGCGGCATGTGGCAATGATTTAACAATGTAAGGCTCGCCTGTAAATGAACTTCAAATCATTTGGTCCCCACACAGGCCATGTCCGGGGTGAATTGATGATCCATCGCTCTTCACACTCCACGGACATGATGCTGTGTGAAAAGAACGATCGCAAGGGGCTATTAGTACGCTCATACGGTATTTGGGTAGGATGGGGCGAAGAGATGAAAGCCGTCGTGAGGCAGCCTGACATTCACGCGCGCAGGTGCCCTTGGCAACATGATGTAATACTTTGATCAAGGACACATAACACGTGACTTGCACCGATTGATTACGGAACACACATCGTTCGCAATTATATTGATACTTCTACCGCTTATACAGCACTCTTCTTGTAATCAATACACACCGACATTAGCTGCAATCTACCAACATCTTCTTTCTTCAAATGACAATCTCGAACGATAGGGGTCTACTTGAGTGAGTTATATTACCACCAGAATCTTCCATTTACGTCGGCTGACTAATCTCTCTCCGCAATATGCAGTTTACGGGGCCAACCGCGGCGTCGGGCTCGGCCTCGCACCTGCGCTCATTGACAAACCGAACACGACCGTGTTCGCCGGTGCCGGCGACGCCCTCCTCTGAACGCCAAGGCTCTCATCAAACTGCAAGCAAGTCACTCAAGTTGACTTCAGCGAATGTCGAGGACTATGCAGCGGCAGTGGCTGAGATAAGACGCATAGCGGGACGACTTGATGTGGTGATTGCTAATGCTGTAATTCGTTTGGCTTTGGGCGGGGTCAAGGATCCGGACTGAGTCAAAACCTCGTTCGGTGTACATGCCTCTTCAGGGTATCGCCAAGTGATGGGCTCAATTGACATAACCCCCCTCGAGGACTACCGCGAGCACTGGGAAGTCAACACTCTGTGACCCCCTCGTCCTTTGGCAAGCAGTGTCCAATCTTCTACGCGCGAGCGCGACAAAGGAACCATACTTCGGGGTGGTCTCCTCGGCAGCGGGAAGCATTGGGAACTATTTGATTTGAAAGCGTCGGCTTAGTGGGTGCTCGATTTCTGAACTCTTCTTGGGTGCGAGGTTGCGACAACGTTTTCAAACCCGCAGTGGGTCCTCCAAAGCAGCAGTCAACTTCCAAAGCCCTGCACGTGGAACACGAAGCGGAGAGCCTCGTCGCAACTGCCATTCATCCTGGATGGGCGGAGACTGATATGTGAGTTCTCACATCGGTATTGGTAATTCTTCGTTGCTGTTCCAACTAAAAGCACACCGGTCCAAAGGGGCAACTACGCAGCCAAAGCAGCCGGCCTTCCCCAAGCTCCCGTAACACTGGAAGCAAGCATCACCGGGTTGCTTCCACATATTGAGGGCGCCACGAGGTTGGCGAAGGGAGGAAAGTCCTTGAATTTCAGCACGAAGAGTGGTGAAATGGCGTGGGATTTTCATACAGAGGAGTTGGTGTGGTAGATCACTTAGCTTCGAGTATGATATTGATATTCTTATGCCCGCTTTCACTATATTCAGATGGGAATTCAAAACCAGCCCAACAAAACTATGAGTGTGCTGTGGCCTTCCCAGGGAGCAGGGGCAACCGAGATCTTCGTCGTCACATCATTCGTTCGCTCCTAGTCACCAATCGCTCCACCAGGCCAGCCACTCGACATGACGAACTCAACTGTCGGCTTTCCAATCACACTTCCTCAACACATTCCGCTCTCCTACGAGGCTGAAGTGACATTCACACCGCAATCAACGGCACTATTTCTTGCACTGAGTTTCGTGTCCAAGGCATCTTCGGAAATTGCGGTCCCGAGGTTGTGGCCGAATGCGTGGAGACAGCTGACCGACACATCCAGGAGAGCGAAAGCGATTTCAAATACCCATCATGCGAGTGTACGGCCTTGGGCGATGTATGTGAAAAGAGAATGTGATCCCTGGCCTGTCTCCGTTATAATGATTTCAGATCTTGGTCTTGACTTGTCTGTTGTGGTAACAGCTTAGCTTTGCCAGGGGAGTATTCTTCGAGGCACCAACGCCCTGGATGGTTGCGAGCTTGCGGCAAATAGGAATCCTCTCTGGCACGCACTATCTTGTTGAGATGAACAAATCTGGACTCTTTGCCAGCCCACTTTCGGTGCGTGAACCGCATTTCACACACTGTCTTTTAAACAACGGAGCTAACTACCAATCAATGCAAAAGAACCTCCATCACGGATCCGGCCTACGTCGGAATTATCCACGCTTCGCTGTCGCAATTGTCCGAGATTGGACTGTTCGAGTGTGAGCTGAGATCGCTTGTTCCCAAACTCCCAGTATGGAGCAAGAATCCTCGCACTCGTGACCTATCTAATTCCCCTCGTCAAAATCCCATGTCAGGTCTACCCCGGTTACGTCTGGTGGTTTGAATTACGTTCATTGCACATGAGCGCGTTGGTACATCTTTCTGGTACGTTCATCACCCCGCCCAAGTTCAAACCAACATTGTCTATTGACGGGATGTGCCCTGCTTCACCCAGTTGATGCAATCTCGGTGATGGGAGTAATGTTGATGCTGCCACTTCAGATGTACCATTGCATGTTCTTACTCAACCTGTATCGCAGAGCCGTAAAAAAGCGCGTTCACTTCTAATTATTCCCGATGACTAATATACTGATTGCTTTGAGAGGCTAGACCCCGTCGTGTCTGGCAGCACATTTTCCAAACACTTCTTTCCACGATTCCACCGAATATCAAACGAAAGGATGTTCGACTTTCAGTCTTTCTCCACCGAGAAACTTTCCCGTCGCTTTTGATGCAAGATATGAGCGGCATCGGCTCTTTTCTTAATCCGCCCCCCTTCGTGCCAGCGAGCGAACAGAAAGCAACGGCCGATTGGAAGAGTGACTGGCGGACATGATTGTTACCGATGTCTAGCATAAGGGACCCGCAGACCGGTGCCCGGATGCTGCGAAGCTGCCTGTCGGAGATTCGACCACGTCACTCACTCCCGCGATCGCATCCCGTCGTTCATCTAACGGTCCATCATGAACACATCAGGAGCCAGCATCAACAAATCGGACGATGGCAAGAGTCTGGGGCAGGGGCAAGATGCCGAGAAGCCTGCAGGCCCTAGTCGGAGATGCAGCATCCCGCTGAGGATCGCCATTACAGCGATGATATTCCTCGAGTAGGTGTATGTGCATATGCTTCATCGAACAGACGGTGATGCCTCGTCGCCAGTGTTGCGATCATAGCCATAAGTCTGACGGTTGTCTCGGTGACATCGACTCGCTCATCGAATGCAGATGCAATTACTCAAGGTAGCTGAATGCTTTGCAGTAACCACGAATATAGTACTCATCTCTTGCTCATCGCAGGAACGAAGAGTATTACTGATCTTGCAAAGGTCATTCAGCAGGGAGCATCCCGCTCTGTGTGGACACAAATGGGTAAGTGCTACTCATAACGTGAATGATAACGGGTCGAACCACTAACCGCCCTTGAACCCTCCAAAATCTAGATACTTATCTGAACAAAGTGAGTTTGGAATCACATTCGCCCTACAAAACAACATTTACTTCACCGCACACACTCTTTCTAGATTGAACAGTTAGCTCGCAATACCCAGGGTCTTGTCACACGGGGTGTCGTCAAGTACGACGACTTTGAGTATGTTGTCTTTCTTTTTGTGGTGCGTCAAATTTCGGGTGATTAACCAGCTCCCATGCGTTACCTCGTTCAGATCAATGCCGTTGCACATGTACACAAACCTTCGCGCCGTGGACGTCACCATCCAGTACTACATGTACTACATGAACGACACCCAAGAAATGCTTGGAATCGGACCTGTTTACCCTACCACGTTGTCACCAAGTGAGTGTAAAGTGTTTTGGTTCTCATATAAGAGGAATCTCACCCATAAGTACGCTTGAAAGCTCCGTCTTTCTACTTCTCCATGTATATGACATATAACAGGACTTGTGCGACCTTGTGTCCGAATACCACGACGAACGGCAGGTGAGTGACCGCGTCTTACTTGTGTCCAAGTAAATATTCACGCACACCTCTCTCAAAGATCCGTCCAGTATAAGCTCCAAGAATCTGCTAGCGGCACTTTGAGTATAAACTCTCTGTACTCACAAGTGAGTTTCAACTGGTTTATGTTCACCAGGTCAGGCATCATTGACAAACAAATGACTCGACCGCCGCTGTGGCCCGTGTACTCGTGTCCAGTCTGTGCCATATCTACAATTGTGGAACAGGTAGGCCCAGATTACTTCACATGTCTCAATAGTCTGTAACCATTCTTCTGATGCAACTTACAAAATTGGAAATAGGCCCTGGTACTTTGATCAACTCCCAAAAGACAAATACGTCTTCGTCGACCCATACTTCACCATCGGCAACGATTTGGACCCTGTCCGGATCGTACAATCACTCTCGTATTCTATTTGGGACCAGACGAACACGTTCCGTGCATGCGGGATCGTGCTGTTCAGCACATTACACTTTACAACCATCCTCGAGGACTTGAAGACGACCAGTACTCCAAACACGCTGTTCTATATCCTGACGCTCAATGGACAGATTTTGGGTATGACGGGTCTCGGAGTGATGACGAACACTGGCATTTCGGTAAGTTTGCATTGCCTTTTGAGGTCGACCACTTGTCTTGCTTGGTACCTAAACCGAACTTCTGAACTTCTCAAGCCCCTGATCAAACAAAACGCCGACGGTTCTTACAGTCTCAGAAACATCTTCGACATCACCTTCGAGGCCAACCCTCTCTTCAACACCTCTGCTCGAACCATCTACGCAGCTTCAGGAAACAACCTCACTCGCGCCGCCGAGGGTCAATACTACGCCAATGACTTTTTGTTCCAAATGACCAAGTATACCAAGAATGGATACACCTGGCTCATTGTCAGTGGCGCTGTGAGTGTAGCATGAAGTACAAGATCCCTTCGAGGATCTGGCACTAATTTGCTTTTGCATCTGCCTCCAGCCGGCGTCAGATTACCTGGCTGATACCATGCAATTACAATCACGCCTCGCTGACCAACTTCTGGCCACAAGCCGCAACGTCATCATCATCGGTAAGGACACATGCAACCATTCGAAAATCCCAGAAAAGTAAAAGTAGCACATACTCATAACCCCAGCCGTTGTCCTTGTCTTGGTTATGATCGCCATCAGCTACACCTTCACCGAGTTCGCCATTCTCAGACCGTTCCACTTCATGCTTATCGTCATGGATAAAGGTACGCACACCGCGCTGTTACATCTCCCCCGGGCAGCAAGTTTACACATACTGGCCCCCACCCCTCCAGCAACCAAGTTCGACTTCTCGCTCGTCCGCGACGGTAGCTTGCAGAAGAAGTCAGTTTCCCACATGACCGAGATCCAAAACATCCAAGGCCACTTCTTGACCATGTTGACGGCATTCTCGGATGCGATCAAGAGTGAGTCTTTGTTTTTCGACGTGGCTCCACGCTGGCCGGTGTTTTCACACACCACACACCGAATTTCTTTGCTTGACCAGAAAACCGCGCACTTATCGGTGGCAAGACGACCAGCAGTAATCATACGAGCGGTGTGCCCACCTCAAGTAACACCCAAGCGACAACTGCGATGTCGTCCAACGTGCCCCCACAGCCGGGCAAGGCGAGGCGGCAGAATACGATACCCGAATAGACGATCACAAACACAGAGTTCGATATGAATAGATTGTATTGTGCAACCTGTGTCTTCATGAGAAGGCTCATACGGATCTGTCGGACGCATTGTTCCCCTCCCGCCCGCTCAAATCCACAGCACGCTCTCCAACGCCATCCTCTCACGCGTCTCATCCCCCAAACTTCACTCATCGCCCGCCCACACTTTGACCACTCCATCTGTACCGGCGGCCGCGACGTATTTTGCGTCCGTGCCGAAGCGCACACCGGCAAAGTCGGAACCGGAGCTTGGGCGGTAGGTCGCCAGGACGTCCCATCCCTTGGTAGCGTACACTCTGCAGCGCAGGACGGGGGAGAACGAGGTGTCACTCTTGTCTCAGACATGATCACAGTACGTCGACTACCACTCACTTGACTTCCCCACCGCCCGCAACAGCCGCGTATTGCCCCGAATAATCATACGCAACAACTCCGTTACTCCCCACACCTGCGATCTCGACTTCCTTCCCGACAGCAAGCTTCCTCAAATCCCACACGCGCACCGTCGCGTCGGATCCAAGCGTGGCTAGGTGGTATCCGTTCTCGGAGAACGCGAGCGACCCGTGCGCGCCGAGCGTAGGGGAGTCGAACGTGGCGGCGATGGAGGACGATTTGACATCCCACAGCAGGACGGAGGTCGGTGTGGGGGTGGCGAGGATGAGACCGTCCGGGTGGAAAAGGGCCGATGTGAGTTCTTTGCGAGTGTAGTTTGTGCGCCGGGTGGGTAGGTTCGGGACATTGCAACATGTAGGTTCCCCGAAAAACGGTTAATTCATTCCCAATTTCACAAGTCCCAAAATGGAACGAATACTCACCGGTCTCGGCTCTGACCTTGCGCAAAACTCTTCCCGCACCGTAATCACCAAATGTCCATCCCTTGCCGCCTGCCGCGACCCAGTACGCCCCACTCGCATGCACGGTAACGCCTCCGACAGCCACGCCTCCACCCAGCACGTCCTTGATCGCGAACTTGCCCGCAACCCCGCTGGTCTCGACTTCGGCCTCCCAAATCCGCACGGCGCCGTCCTTTCCACCGGTGAGGAATGAGGCGGGTCCGCCTTGCTCCTTCATGGCAGCGTTCCATGCCACCGTGGTGACACCGCCCACGTGCGCACCCGACGAGTGGCCGACGAGTTTGCGAGAGGACAGGTTGTGCACGGACACGAGACCCGACGCGTGGGTCATGACGGAGAGAGAGTCCGAGAGGAGCACGTCGAGGGATGTTGCCGGCGACGCGGTGCCTTTGGGAGCAGGCAGGGAAGGCAGGAGTTTGTACGAGGACAGGGTGTCCGAGGGGGTGAGTGACGCGGGAGGTTTGCGCTTGCGGCGGGTTTTGGAGAGGCTGCGGTGGTTGGGTGACCGAAGAATGAGTCAGTACACGGTGTTGGCATGGTCAGGGGAATGGTCAAAGGACGGCAAAATGCGGTCATGACCATGGCACCACGCGTACCCAGGGTTACAATTCGCGAACCATCATTAAGACATCCACCGCTTCTCCCTTACCCCCCCTCTCCACAAAGACCGAATGACTCACCCAGCCGACGTCTCTGTCATCTTGTCAATGATATCCTGCGACAACCCTCCTTCGTCCACATCCATCACATCCGAACCTGCACCTGCACCCCCATCCGCAGACTGCGCATTGACGCCGGCCGCCTGGAACGTAGCCTTGACAGTGGCTAGCGCCTTTCTCGCATCGTCCCTCTCCTTGACAAGACGGGCAATGACCCTCCGCGCGGCGTCGTTCTCGTACAGTGCCGCAGAGAGTTCCTTGCGCAGTTGGGCGTGCTGGGTCTTGAGCGAGTGCGTCTCGACCATGAGAGAGTCCCATTCAGACTGGAGCAGGTGGAGGAGGGAGGGGACGGATGTGGCGGTGGGTGGGCGGGGACGGGTGTGGGGGAGAGCTGGAGGTGGGGGTGGTGAGTAAAGGACGAGTTGTCTATGATGAATACCCTCTCCCCGAGAAGTCTTTGCACTGACAGCCGCAACACCTGACGTGGACTAAATGGCCCTTTTGTTCTTGTCGCCTTGCTTCTCTTCGCACCACCCCAACATTTCCCGCGACACCCTTTCCACCAACCCACGACACCCCACCCCAACGCCTACATGTGCCATCGACCACACTCACCCGTCTTCACTGCCACCAAATCAGCTACCGTCGTGTCCACGCCAGTGACCGGATCCTTCCCCGTGTCTTTGACAACCTTCTCCGCGAGTCTCCTCTCGTAGATGTGTCCGCTCTTTGTGTTGAGCACGGGATCCTGCGGGGTCTCACCCGAGACTGCGAGAGAAACGACGTGTGTTACAGTGCGCAGACTTTGAGCAGCGAGTGCACGCACTTCCGCAGAACATTTCGTGGTGTCGATTGCAGACGGAGAACTGCGTAGAGTGTTTTCAGTCGCGGGTTTCAGCGCACGAATCCCGCTGCTGCGACAGAATGGACAAAACTGCGCACTTCTTAGCTGTGCACAACTATCGTGGCAAAGGGGCCCCGTGCACATTATAGCATTCGGTCTTTGTTAGACCATATCCCCCACTCTCACCCATTCGCGTGTTAAATATTTGCACCTCACTTTCACCGCTGTCATTGATATTCTGGTATCACATGAAACCAAAAAATATCGGGGCAAGGCCCGAGCTCGCCCGTGTCGAGCTAGATGCAATAATTCAGGCCTCATCGGCATGAATTAGATTCAGTTGCAACTTTGGGTGGAGGGAACATCTCATATCTAAATATTAACATAATATTCGGTTTAGTATCGCCCAGGTCTCTCAAGAGTCGAACAATTTCCACTCTGCCCTTGGCAGCTGCTGTTCTGAGGCACAAATCCCCATACTTGTACAAGTTTGCCCGTCGCTCAACGAAGAGCTTGACCATAGGCGCGTTTCCATTTCGATACGCTTCTTCAAGGACGTTCCAGAATATTGGATTCACCGCTGCTCCCGCGTCCAGCAAGCAACGAACTGCTTCAAGGCGACCGTGAAACGCCGCTGCAGATAAAGGACACCACAGAGTGCGTCCAATGAGAACGGGTTTTGTTTACATTCCTAGCACGTTAACAGAGTATCCCGATGGTCGCGCAATCCCCACGTCTCGCTTCAGCGACGAGGGCATTATCCGGAGCGGAGAAACGGACCAGAGAGCGAGCCACAATGTTCGTTGGATGCGAAAATATGTCCTTCGGGCGTCGATTGTGGGCCCCAGTGGGCAAAGCGAGACGATAGTGAGCGGAGAACACTCCGACGCCAGCAATGATTTCAGAAGGAAGCTCCAGGAGTGGGAAATGACTCAGAGACGAGTCTCTGTGAAGCGACATCACGGGCTGGGGTGATTTATCGTGCATGTTTGACTGCTGGAATGTAGGCCGTGAGGGAGGGGCTGATGGAGTGGGATCGGCGCTACCGGTCGACGAAGAGGACGAATGGTAGGAGGAATCCGAGACAACCCGCCGATGCTTATGAGCATTGTCGTTTTCTTGATCGTCTTCGCGCCACCGTTTGCCATTTCGTGGTGGATTCATCATTTTGGGGGCTTCTTCATTGTCTGTTGAACTGGGAATGCCATTTTCATCAACAACAAGCGACGACTTCACTCATTTGGCCCCCCTGTACTTGTTCTCTCCCTTTCCCCCTTCCGCCACGTGTGGTGACTCGCGTTTTCTCTTCCCACACTGAATCGCATAGGCGATGTTATATGGATGTTTACGCACCCATCGGTTCATTTGGTTTCAGAACCAATTGTTATCCGTAAAAAGGTCAGGGGCATCAGCTACAATTTACGGTGTAACAGGATAAACGCGTAAAACGGCATCCGAACGAGCTTCCGACTTCCGATTTAAAACAAAACACAACGCCCACCCTCTCCATTCAGCCATGTCGTACCCCGCAGTCGTCCTCTCCAAAGCCCGTGGCGCCGTCCTCCAGCAGAATCCGCAAAAGCCTTACCCGCCGACTCCCGGTGCCGACGAGGTGCTCATCCGGAACGTCGCAGTCGCGTCAAACCCAAAGGATTGGAAACTCTCCAAGGTCGGCGTGTTTGAGGGTATCGAGGGAAATGATGTCGCCGGGTATGTCGAGGCGGTCGGCGCCAATGTCAAGGAGTACAAAAAGGGTGATCGGGTGAGTAGCGAAATGAGACGCAGTGAGAGCAAAGCCGCATTTAAAAGTAGTGCCGAAGATGACGAGCTAAGGGAGGCGGTTGCCAGAGGCCACATTTTGTCGGTCTGCTGGAGGAATGCAATCGGGTTGATAGATACCTTGGCTTGGAAACATGGATGGTGGAAGCAGGACGATGGGAGAGACATTTGGTACCGATGGAAGTTTCGGGCTTTCGACCTTCTCTCTATTGCTTGGGAGAATGGTCAGCCGCGTATTACCACGGCTTGAATACCGGCTTCTTTCCGTCTCGGTCCATACGTAAGCCATCTTCCTTCTACAAACTTATCTCTACCCTTTCCCCCTTTCGAACTCCACACCAACGGCCCACGCCAGGTCGGAGCCTTCACCAAAATGGCCACCAACAACACCTACGGCGCCTACCAAACCCACTCCGTCTCCCCCTCCTGGACAACCTTCCCTCTCGGCCCCAACACCTCCTTCGAGAGCGCAGCGACCCTGCCCCTTGCCGTTATGACGGCGGCGATTGGTCTGTTCAGGAAGATTGGCCTAGTTGAGCCTACCCAGGACGGTAAACCTAACCCAAAAGCGCAGGGACAGGCAGTCCTCGTGTGGGGCGCGTCGTCCAGTGTGGGAGCGTATGCTGTCCAACTGGCTCACCTTGCCGGATACAAAGTGTTAGTTGACTGTCGCGCACGGATCTTACAATTATGGACATCGTTTCTTATCCACGCCCCGTCGTACCACCATCTTACCCTCCACTCAACACCCGCGCTTCGTCGCACCACTATGTCGACCACCACCTCGTCTACCCTCCCCCCTCGTTCAGCATCGGCATCGCTGGCGCTGGTGCAGCCCTCGCCAAATCCCTCGGATCCACCGTCGTCGTCGACTACCGCTCCCCAGACGTCCGTGGTGCGATCAAATCCGCCATTGCATCTGTCGGGCTTCCTCTCGCTGGTGCCTTTGACGCGCACGCGGACAAGTCGGGCTCCACTGCGTCCTACACAGAACTCGCCCAGGCCCTCCAGCCTCGCGGAGGCATCGTCACCGTCGTACTCAACGTGCCCAAGAAGGTCGCCGCGGAGCTGCCCAAGAACGTCCAAGTGCCTTGGACGGGCGTCGGGTCCGCGCACCTCCAGGGTCCCAAGGGCGACGCTGAGTTTGCTCGGAGGTGGTTCCACCAGCTGGCGAAGTGGGTCGACCAGGGGGTTTTCAAGCCCAATGTGGTCAAGGTCGTTCCGGGAGGACTTGCGGGCGTCAGGGAGGGACTCGGGTTGATGGAGGCCGGGAAGGTGAGCGGGGTGAAGCTTGTGTGTGAGTAGACTGCTGTTGGAGCTGTGGTGGTCTTGAAGGGTGGCTCATCTTTGCCGTTGCTTATGCAGACCGCATCGACGAGACGCCTAAGGGGAAGTTGTAAAGATGTCCGACTGCTTGCCTGTGTTTTAGCTTTGTACTTTGGCGAATATGAGAATACAGTTGTCATTTCGAAAACGTGTCCAACCAATCGTGTGGAGGAGTTCCTCGTTAGCGTTGGGTAAAGTACATTCGTTGCTGACTATCAGTAGGGTGGGTTAGCCATCACAAAAGCTCCCAGATGCACTTCCACCAATGCTTCCCGGTCACATCAGCCGCCTGGAGTCCACCGCTGTCCAAGCGATAGCCTTGCGAGTCGCTGTGAGTGCACTCGCGTCCCCTCTCACCGCATGGTTCCGTCGAATCGGAATGTTTCGTAACGAAATTCGTGAATCGACTCGTACAGAACGGCGCCCGAGCACCTGCATCACGCATCACGACTCTCGCAAACGCTCGTAATAATGGACGATCTCTCCAACGCGGCTTGGCATCGTCCACGTCGTCGGAACCGTCGATCACGTCAATCACACATCCTTACCCACAATTGCCACCCGAAACACCCGGCAGTGAACCGACAGGCGCGTCAATCGAAGACCAACTCCGCGCCCTTCCGGAAACGACGCTGGAGTGGGTCGCGGACAAGATGAGGCCGCCGGAGGCCCCGGAGCCGGAATGGTGTTGTGGAAGTGGGTGTGCGCATTGGTGCGTTGTGCTGTTGTGGTGATGTTTGGGGGGTGAAATGTATTGTACTGAACAATCATCGGCGCCACCCGGGTGGTCGACTGTAATGAACCAGTGTTTGGGATACCCACGCCGACTCCATCGAGCGATACAAATCCCTCCGCACAGCTCTCTTTTCCGAGCTTCGGTCCCGGGAAACCTCTCTCCCACCTTCGCCGAACACAAGCACGGGAACTAATACCAGTGCCACAACGTGCAGCGGGAAGATTGCCCGGTGGCAGGAGCGTGATAGGAAGCGTCTATTGGCTCAGGGAGACGAAGATCCGGCGACGAAGGCGTTCAGGGAGTTGGAGAAGGCATTGAAGAATGGGGCTGGGTCTTGAGATGTCAAACGGGGGGTTTATGGTGGAGATAACCAAGCACGACACTCTTTCCAGAAGTAGTGCACAACAGAGTGCAGTACCACTCACGGAGTGGACGTGCGGTGTGGAGGAGCGTTGTCCCCTGATCTTTGCGATGTACTCGACGACACGTGTCAAGCCCCGATGCCTCGACGATAATTTCTGCACATACACTGTAGTGTGAAACAAAACTCCACAAACTCCTGAGTGTTGCATGTATTGGATGACCTCCTCAAATCGTCAGAACACTTCAACAACATATATATTAGGCAAATATACTGAAGTGTGGTCACGAACTGCAAGAGA
Source organism: Gonapodya prolifera JEL478 (assembly GCA_001574975.1). NCBI lineage: Eukaryota > Fungi > Monoblepharomycota > Monoblepharidomycetes > Monoblepharidales > Gonapodyaceae > Gonapodya > Gonapodya prolifera. The sequence continues at coordinate 126,427 of KQ965845.1, forward strand.
AGAAAGAACTGCTGCTCTCCTCATACTCGGCATAATCATTCTTTCATCGACTCTTCACAACCCGACTGGTGGGCCGTCTTCGTTTGAAGCTGACACTTTTGTAAATGCTTTTGAACCACACCAATTGGGTGGTATTGTTGCTGTCGTGGCAAACGCACCAAAGAAGATTGCGACCGAACCCACTCGAAATGTGCAGCTCAGAGCGATGGAGTTTGCTGGTGAGGGTTGATGTTTGGGGATGTTTTGAGCAGCTGTAATTCTACCGGCCAAGGCACAATGCACTTAGTTCTAAGATGAGAGAGTATAGTTAGAGGTTAGATAATAAAGAAAGAGGGGCTGGTTTTGTCTGCTTGCCGTTGTAGGGGTTCGGGAAAACTGCAACCGTCCAATGTCCGGCTGTGCATTTGCGCGACCGTGTATCGAGGAAGAACAGAATCAGTCGCATCCGACAGAAAGAAATCTCCTCAACAGTCGGAGTCGGAGCTGGTCGATTCTCCACTCGGACCTCCCCAATCTTCGGTGGAAAGCCTTTTTCTTCCTAGCGAGCCACGGCATGCATTAGGCGTTCGCTTCGGTGTAACATCTTCCTGTGAGCTCTCGTCTTTTGCAAGGATGGTCGATCGCTCTGCAATCCTGACATGCGTGGCGATTCGACATCACAGTTGTTTGAATCAGCATCTTTCACTTCTCCATTCCCCACACACCAGGTCCGGAATGGATTCTCCTAGCAAAGAGCAACCACCAGCATATCTCCAAGTACCGGCGTGGTCACCACCCATTCAGCAAATTACTATCGAGGAGAAGAAAATACAACCCCTACAACCCGGGCCTCTGCGAATGGCACCGCCCTCTGAGGGCGTCGGTCAACGGACTAACTGAAAAAGCCTCTGTGCGGAGAACTTTTGCGTATTCAGTTGCTTGAAGGTTCAGATGGTCAGTCATGTTGGGGACTCGTTTATGTCTAATAATTTGTTTTTTGCATGTATTGTAATATCTAATGTATCTGATGTGATGAATGTCTAAATATGCAAAACGATTCGCACTCCCTCGACGGCATAGCTTGTTTAAAACTGATTTTTATAACAGAATCTACAAATACAAATCTGATTGTCTCGTGGCATAAACCAATCTCTTAGCTCAGTGTTTACGCGTTTAGGCGAATTCATAAAACTCGACAGGTTTCCCAATTCCAGGAATCCTATGACAATAGCATGTCTTGCGACGTCGAGAGTCCCGAGCAACGGCAAATCCTCTGTGACTTTAGGTCGGAGTGCTTTGTTTTGGTTACTAAATCAAATGTTACAAAGAGATGTAGACGAACGTTTGTATATCGCGCCGTCGTATAATTGGAAGAACAGAATCGACTGTGTCCAAAAGACATATATCTCTTAAACGGGCGGATCAGCTCGATCCCCCACTCAGCGTCTCTCCAATCTTCGGAGGAAAGGCATCCATCACCACGGCATTCATTAGACTTTCTCCTGTCCTTTACTCTCAGCGATGACCAATCGTTCTACAATCCTCACACCCGTGAACTTCCGCGCCAATTCGCCATCACCACCAGCATGGACTCTCCTCGCACAGAACAACCCCCAGCATATCATCTCCAGGTACCGGCCTGGTCCCCACCGTTTCAACAAGTTCCTGTCGAGGAGAAGAAAGTACAACCGGTCGTACAACCCTCGCCTCTGCGAATGGCGCCGCCGTCCGAGGCAGTCAACAATTGTGACTGCCCAGTCAAACCCGGGGATCCGCGAGTCATGATGCATCTCACAGTTCCTACACACGCTGGGGTCAACAAAATGGACGCCATGGTGGAGAGTGTGGCGTCTTACACGTCTGGATGGCTCTGCTGCGGGCGAGGGTAACTGAAAGGAACGAACTTGTGGATATGTTACTGTAATGGACTCTTGAGGATTCGATATTCGGACATCTTGGAGATTCCCTAATGGTTTCATGATTTTGAATGCGATTAATGAATTTAGTTTACGTAATAGAGTTGAATTGGAATGAAAAGTCGTCGACGAATGCACTGCTCCTGGTCCGGCCCATTGCAAGTTTGCTCGCTAAAGTGGGTAGTGAAACATCGGAATGACGCTGGAAGATAATATGCTATATATTTACGGAGCAGTGGAAACTCAAAGAATAAAAACACATCAATGCAAGACAGAGAAATCCAAGAAGCAAGCACTCTTCGGGATCAAGCGAAAAGTAGGTACGTGCAGCATCGGCATCTTCACTTGGTTAACTCTTTCGCAACTAGCGCCAGCCTCCTCAGCTCATCATAGTCAAAGCATTTGTACGACGGCACGAAGGGGGGGTCGTGGCTCGTCAAGAACAGACGCGCCACCCGCGCGAAATCCTTGGCCGAGTGCACTACCGTGCCTACAGCCTCCAATATCCGAATGGAAAACATTGCCATGTCCTGCGCGGTGCTCACCGCGAGGGGCGTCATTTGAGGGTGCTGGAATTGTGAGATTTGGAGGACGTTGCGATAGTTAATGATGTGGGTTAGAGCGGACAGGTAGACTGACCCGGTGGTGTCGCTGTGAGTTGAAGAAATTTACCGCTTTCGCTGCAATCAACTCACTGGCGAAGACAACTGTCGGAAACACAGCTCCCATTTCATGTTTCCAACACGACAGAGCGAATGCCCTGAGCACTCTTGCGATCCGGCTCGCAGCTTCCATGCACTTGGTGAAACCCATGTCGTTCTCCAACCATGCGGGAGAGGGAGAACTTGTACCGGATATTGCACCGTCCGCCGGCATCTGTGATAAAAGGACAATATTCCCACGCTCCGGTGCGTGCAACATGATGCGAGACCCGAGCATGTCCAAGAGCCAGTAACATTCATTCGGTGAGATTTGGAGGTTATTCTTCGGGGGCGAATTTGGCCGTCAGGTGACGAGGTACAGACTCGCGGGATTTTTTATGGTGAAATATTACCTACCTCGGGCGAGGAACGCGACGAACCAGGTGACGAGTCCACGTTTTTGGGTGCAAACCACTGTGACCAGTTGCGGAAGGTGACGGGAAGGTGTCCGCTTTCCATAAGCGCTGGCGCATTCGTGAAGCAAGTTGAGTAAGGTAACGACGCCTCGACACATGGTGATAGTAGACACCTCACCTAACGTCGACGCGGGAAGAAGTGAGTGCAGCTTTTCATAGCACGCGTCGAGCTGGACAAGTTTGAACTGGAGCACCGACGGGTACTGGAATTGAACGATGGGAGAGAACAGCCCAACGTGCGCTGTGGGATCCGCTGCGTTAAGCGCGGTCCGGTAGATGCCGACCTGCCCGGCCAAAAAGTATCCATATGTCGAAAGGACGCCTGCGGAGTTGTGTACAGGTGGTCAGGTCCCATTCATGGGGTGAGCTAGCCGCGCAGATGAAATTGGAATTCAAAAGCAAACAACCACGTACCGGGATCTACTTCGTCCCCTACGTAGTCTCCTATAGCAGCCTCAACGGCGTCGGGATCAAGCATGAGGAACGACCGCGGCTGAACTGTGGTTGAGTGGAAGTCATGGATGTTTGCGTTCACTTTCACGTCAGCGATGCCCATTTGGGTGAAGACTGGCAGAAGCATAAAAAATTTTGGGTGGGTTGGTGATGTGCAGTGACTATGGAATCATACCGTCCTGGATCCCGGGTACGTATAACTTTGTGAGAAGGGTCACGCCGCTGTTCCCTGCGAGATAGTAGGTGGCCCAGCGCATCTTTTGGGGGACCCAGTACAATCTAGTGGGGGGAAAATGAGCGACAAGGGGTGGGACAGGACGGTGGACAAGGGCAGAAAGGCGAATAAACGATGGTTGTCTGTGAAGGATAACGAGTATGGGACCCACAGGCGGCGAAAGAATCGGTCCTGTGGCGCGATAGAAGCAAATTCAGGAATCGAGTCCGGATCAATATTGGCTTTGATGTGCTTGACAACGTCTTCCATCGCCCTGGATGATTGACATCCAGTTTTAAAGACAGTTAAGGTCGGAATAGTAGCTCGCGCACACTCACTCGGCAATTATGACCATGGTGGAGACGGGGATATAATAACAGCTTTGGCATGCCTGAGAAGACGAGAGATCATACCGCGGGATCAGTGGAGCTGTAGAACTGAGAACTAGAGCGGCGAGCTTACTGCGAGGAAGGCCATTAGGGCGAACTACAAATTTGATAGAGCGGGTATTAGAAATGTACGACAGTAAAGTGGGAGGGTCTTTTACCAGTGAATCAGTCGAAGGAGTGTTTCGAGCGAATCCCATGACGCGCTTCGCCCGTTCCAAATATGGAAGCCCATCACGCGCGTCATCGTTTATCCCGGGCGTAACACCGAGGCGTCGCTGACGATAAAGGATAATGATAATGGAATATTTCAAGTTGTGTAGGGGAAAACACTGCTCCAGATGTGTTCGTAGAGGACTCACGGAGTCACCATTCAAAACGGCTAGTGCCATGTTCGAGTATAAAAGAAGTGGACAGGTCGTTCTAGCCCCGTCAGCCCACGCCCGCCTTGTTGCGTCCTGTCGAAGGGGTAACAACGTGTAGGCAATCACCTGTGATCCCACATCTAGGAACGAGGACAAACGGCGACTCACCTCATCCCAGGCCGAAACTTCATTCATATCAAGCCCAAATCTGTAAAGCTCTTCGAGGCGGTGTCGGAGTTGGGACGTGAGATCCGGAATGGATTCTGGGAGACAAGGTATATAATCGGGTGTGCGAGGTGAATAGGGACGACTGCCTCCTCTTCCTCTCCCAAGCTCCGTCACAAAATACTGAAGAACATTGATCCGCAACAAGCATGCACGCTCAGCGAAGGATCAGATCTCCAGTAGAAGTCTCGGTCAGTGCGTTCTACTTTTGCCCGAGGAACACGACCCCGACACTTGATAAACGCTCCACAAAGGATCACTCGCCTCCAGCGGTCGGCTCGCTTCACATTTACTCTTGAATATTGCTTCGTACTGGGCTTCGAGCTCGCTGAGCTCGCACTTCGGGGCTCAGTCGATCGATATGCACGCAAGCTCAACTTCATTCCAGTCCGCTACGCCTCGTCCCGCTCTGCCTCACTTCACAAGAGAGAACATACCAAGGTCATCAAAGAGCCAGAGCGGCACATCTGGCTTGGGCGGGGGTGCTGGTCTCGCGGCAGCCACAACCTGCATACTGTCCATATCCTCATCATCCGGCAGCTCCTCCTCGGGCTCGACTCCCTCTGGCAGTTCGTTGTTTGTATCTCTCAGCTCTGCGCATCGAATATGGCGAGCTGAGCAACGATCGCACTGGGAGGGTCATAGGGTCGGGGTCGGCAGGTTTGTCAGGTAACGTCGTCGGAAGATGGGCCATCAGTGGGTGAAGCCGAAACATACCGGTCGCTTGTCCTTGTCGCATCGCTGTTTGGGGGTATTGGGGGTTAGTTGGGGGGAGGGGGGTTCGAATACAGTGAATCAGGAAGCTGACACACTTCATGGGCGTAGTAGCAGGCATCGCAGGATCGCCGCTTGAAGCGCGACCGCGCAGACTTCGGTGGCATCAGCTGGACGTCTGGGTCTTGGGTAGAGTTTGCCGGCGGTAGTTTCAGCGTTTGCAAAAGTGGGGTTGCAAGGTCGGCCCAAAGGTTTTTGCGCGCACATCGAAACAGCGAAGGGAACGAAATTAATAATCAGCCTTTCAGCGGAGGTCCGGATGCTAGCATCTTATTCTCCTTGGTGGACTCGCTGGTAAGATACGGGCCCGCCTCGTTAATTAATGCCTTCACGCAACCCTGGCTCTTCTGTAACCACTGTTTTATTCGGTTTAGACACAAATGAACTCATGGCGACACCATACCGACAGGTAAAAGCGCGTACCTGTCAATGGTTTGGTTTCAATTTCAGGGACAGCATTTGTATATAATGCGCTCTCTTTCGTTAAGTGTCGGACGAAGGGAGTAAGCACTGCTTTGATTCAGACATTCGCTTTTTCTCTCGCTCGTTCGTGGTGGGTCCAGGCAGCGACATCTTTGGTCCAGACCTCCGATCGGAAAATTCTTTCAACTCCAAGACATCCGACTCGATTCACGCGTAATCCTTCGACGCCGCTCGCTCTGCTCTCTCGTTACCGATCCCAGACTACTCTGCTCGTGATCTCTTACTGGTGCTACGGTCCATCCGCGATCCCACGTCCATCAAAACTTCCGCGCGTCCCTACACCGAATCGAACTCCATCGCATCGTCTCCCTTCGCCGTCGCAGTCATCCATCATCCCCTCACCGCTATAGCGTCATGGGCTGCACGTCGTCGAAGATTGATCCAGCGGAACCCTCGAACAAGGTATCTCCCGAGCCACTCTCTCATCTCGCAAAGGAACGGGCGGTCAAGGAGCAAGCGCGAAAGGCGATCGCATTTGAGATTCCTCTTGACGAGGAATTCAAAGTACGTGATCATGAGCTATCAATCAAACAGCTAGCCCTCGAGCTGCAGTTAATCCAATGCCCCCTTATTTGATCTGTCAGGCCGCATCAACAGCTGAAGAGGCATCCCCCAAATCACCACCTCGCGGTGCGCTCCCATCTTTGAGCCTCTCCAAAGAAGACGTCGCGCGCAAGATAAAAGTCGCCGAAGCACTTCAAGACTCACGTAAACCACGCAACCCTACACTTCCACCACTCTCGTCGGCGTCGAACTCGCATACTGCCTCGCGAGCTCCCCGCCCGCCCACGTCTAAGAGACGGCCTGCTCCGTTCCAGGGACTCGACTTGTACGACGACGGGGAGAGTCCGGCGCATCGGGAGCAGAGCCCGCAAGAGATCGCGAGGAAATTGAAAGAAAAAGAAGAGCAAGCAGAAAGGAGGAGAAGGGAGAGGGAGGAGGAATTCCAAGTAAGTCTTCGCAATGGGATAGGGGGAGAATGCATTCTACTCCTCGGCACAATATAAGGAACAAGGATAATATCATCACGAAGAGCTATCACCTCTTGTCTCTCACGACGTCGGAGACTATATTCGCCTTCTTTTCGTGTGAATGACACTGTGCTTACGCATTCTCAACCTACACAAACAGAAACGCCTCGAAGCTCAAAACCAGCACGCGCGCCAAGTCAAGGCCCGAAAGAACCGCCTCGCAAATACGGGCGGAATGAACGGCTCATACAACTCTGTCCAAGGGCGACCCTCCGACATGACGATCGCCGAAGCCGACTTTGATGGGCAGGACGGATACGACCGGGACGAGCTCGAGATCGAGTCCGAGGTGGCAGACGGTCGGCGCTCCTCCAAACGGTCCGGCAAGTCCAGTGGTACTCGCAAAACGTCCAAGTCCGAGCGCTCCTCGGGTGGGTCCAAACCTTCGCTCAAAACTGCAAAGAAGTCAACCAGCAGCAGTCGCAACCGTCGCGCGTCCGACGGCTCATCTGACTCGCGTGGCAGCACGCGTACAGTCAGCGCCGACGAAGAGGACGTCGAAGTTGGAGGGAAGGCAGTTCTGTACGCGGGTGGTGTGGACGAGAGGGCGTCGGTTGGTGCGAGGAGGAACCGATGAAATTGATGTCTACGCCGTCACGTTTTTCCAGGGGTATGTTGATCCCAGGACAGTTTTGTATCATTACACCATGTATTACTTCATGTAGATAGACTTGAAAGATACCATACCACAAACAAACGAATAGACAACAATCAAATTTATAGATACACGAAGACAGTACCCGCAATTCATAGAACCACAAGATCAGTTCCAAAACCACGCACCGTCCTCCTCCTCGACCTTCTCCCCCTTCTTCTCTTCCCGCCGCTTCTCCACCGGCCGGCTCCTCCACATGACACGCTTCCCGATTTGCTTCTTGACTGGCGCTCTCGCACGCTCCATTGCACGCCGAACGCGCTCTTCTTGTACTGCACGTGCTTGGGCAGCTTTGAGATCCCGGAGACGACGGCGTCGGTCTTTCTCGCGGGCCTGAGAAGTTGAAGGTATATGTTCGTGCGAAGAATTGGGTTTAGCGGGAATTAAGGCATACCTTCTCGGCCGCCTCGACCTTCTCTGGCGGCATCGAATCCAACGTATCAAGCAACCCCTCGAGCCTATTCTCAATCTCTGCCAGCATCGTCAATGTGTCCAACTGCGCCGACGCTGTGCCGCCACCTCCGCTTGATTCGGACACTCCACTGGCACCTTCACCCGCCACACATTTGCGGTGCGTTTCGCGAACTTTCTTGTGGAGGTCGGTGAGAAGGCGATCATGCGAGGTTGTGGAGGCGTTCATGGCGATAGCTCTGAGAATGTAACACGTTCAGTTTGAACTCGATCCCGCTCAAGAAAAGCGACCTACTTTGTCCTCTCCTCCAAGGAACTCGCCCTCGCCTCCTCCTCCGCAATTTTGGCCTCAACAGCCACGATCTGCGCCTTGAGCCCTCCGACCTCTTCCTCCATCCTCTTCTCCTCCTTGATCCGCTCCTGCCGCACCTCGCCCAGGGCCGCCTCGCTCTCCTGCGACGCCTGGATAAGTTGAAGGTTCGTTTCCTCGAGCTCGGAAAAGACACGGAGAAGGTCCGAGGGGTGTGTGAATGGGAGGCTGGCGGGGACTTCGGCGTCCTCAAGGTAGTCGTCGATGGCGGTGGGGTCGGAGGATACGTCGGCGGAGTGAGGGCGGTCTCGGGGTCCTGATGAAAGGGGTCGAGCAGAAGACCGTTCTGAGATCGGTATCCAACGGGATATTCGCAACCACCTAGTGTCCTAGCGGAACAGATATAAGAGTACTCACTCTTTCCATCGTCTGCCCCATCTGTACCCGCGTCTCCCGTCGCCTTCTTTGACTTCAGATGCTCTCTCTTCCACTCGGGGGGCGCAACGCTCTCCAAGAACTCGCGATACCGCTTCAGGTCTCGGAGCTGGTCGGCACACTTGGACAGGTCTGACCTCGCAGAGACCATTTGCAGAGCAAGCCGCTTGATCTCCGCGACGCGGTCTAACTTGAGCTTGGTTTCCGCTTCGGCTCTGAAACGAGGAGTTATTGGTTGGACGCCAAGCTGATGAGTACTCGAAGGAACGCTGACTCACTTCTTTATCGCTTCCACACTATTCCGATCATTCTCCTTTAAGAACAAGTCGAACCTAGCAGCGTCCTCATCGAGCGCACGCTCATCTTCGATCAGCTTGCGCTCCTCTGCTCTGGCAACTTCGTCCAGTTTCCGCATCTCCCCACGCTTCACTTCCAGCGAGTGTTGAAGAAGGAACATGGATCGCTTTGAAAGCACGAACGAGTGGAGAGGGTCTGCGGTGCTGCGTGCATCGGCTGGTGATGGGAGTGTGGGATGTGTGATTGGTGGATTTCATTTTGCGATTCGTTGGCTCACTTCCAGCGCCACCCCATCGAACAGCTCTCTGCTCCTCCTTCCTAGCAAGCTCTTCACGAAATGCGCGCTCGGATTCGTCTTCTGCCAGGAGAGCTTTGACGGTAGTTCGTTTGGGTGCTGGGAACAGGGAAGTTCCCCCGCCGCTTCGCGAGCCGGTGATCTGATGGGTGACGCACGATCATTAGGTGTTCATTCGTTTCAAATATATTCAGTAAATGGAGTAAGCGAGGGCGAATGTCAGGACTTTCCACTTCCAAGGAATCACGTACGAAACACTCACTGAGCTGCTCCCCCTTCGCCCACCCTTCGATTGAAGCTTCATTGCAGCGACCTCATCATCCGTCGGTATTCTGAATGGATTATCGAGGTCCGACAATTTCGGCTTCCTCGTCTTCTTTCGAGCGATAGTGTTCTTGCGCGAAGGTTGTTCGGGTGCTCCTTTTGTAATCGCTGGAAGTCTTGGCAGCTGTGACGATGAGCTAGAGTAAGACGATGGCAGCGGCGGATGTGTCAAAGCAGCCGCCATCGGGAAGGGAGTGTTTGGTGTTTGTGTTGTGAATCTTTGGTTGTTCGGAATTTTGAAGTCCTGCTGTGGTCGGGTTCGACCCAGGAAATTCGAGAGAACTTCGGGGACTCGTAGCAAGAAAGATAAATGAAATACATCGGAATGTATCGGAAACCTGAAGAGGACTCTGTGCTACCGAATTTGGTTTACGGGATGCACCGCCGTCAAGATGCCTTCAGCTCGACCGAGTGGCTTGACGGGTTGTAGACCATTTGTAACGCATGCCTTCGTAAACTTTATGTATCAAAATTCGGTCTTGATAGGAATTTCCAGTCTCAGGGACGAAGATATCCCAAAAAGCGGGTTCCAGCCGAGTGGTCACGATCAGGGTCAAAATACGCCAAGCAGATCGCGATTGCGACCACTGGATGACGCGCTGCACGCCGCGGCAAAAGAAGCGATTAAAAGTAGTTTCGGATGGTGAAGTGGTGGATTCATCGGAACACTACATTCGCCGTCATTGCATGTTCTCCACAATGTCAAAGTCGCTGAGAACTCCCTGCACCATTCACATCTCATGATACAGCACAAGCCTCACGCCCTTCAATGTGTGTAAGTGAATTTAATTACTGTACTTTCAACCCAATGAAATGCGGTCAGTCTTCGGAAAATCTGCAAATCTGCAACATACCAAGAATGTCAGATGGCGAAACAAACTCCAAACGCCGTGGGAGCGCTTTTTACTCGTCTTCTTTTCCTGTCTACTTGGATTCTGTTGGTGTGTACCACGTAAACATGTCGCCAGGGAGAAAAAGATCGGCGTGCGGCCTCTTAGGGACGTCCAAAGCAAAACGCGACCTGAAAGTCAAAGACTGACATCCGACGCTGATAGCGCAGAAGATTCACGCGCGATTGCAAGAGAAGACATTGAACATTTGTACGCGCACTTGATTGAAAGCAGCAGACGCAGCGGCGTTCAGTGGCAGGAGGGTAAGTCAGATTTGCCCCCAAGACAATCGCAGACGAGGAAACGAAGAGCGCATTTCTAGGGATGACAACCCACGCTGCATCGTTACCGGGTCACGGCGGTCAAGTCTACGTCGTCGCCGCACCCACGAACGGCCAGACTCAAACCATTGGACGGACGGTGCAAGCAGAAGCAGCCAATTCCTCCATCGACGGCAACATCTCCGCGTATTATACGCCTGCACCAAACGTCAACTCTTATGGGAGAACCGTCTACGCAGACCAGGGCCCGACCAGTTACGTAACACTGTCCGGAGGATCATATGTCGACTCGCCGAACGGCGCAATTGCGATCTCACAACCCACTCCATTGGCGCGAGCACATAGCGCAACTGTAATTCGTGTTCCGTGAGTTTCTATCGTGACAATTGTTTGCACAGACATGGTTCAAGATCAGTGAACTCATGTTTTCGGAGGTCACAATATAGACCCTCGAATGCGGCCGTCAATGGCTACTCATCATCTGCGCCCGCAATTCACAGTGGCGTCTCGTACATCTCTTCTCCGCCGCAGTACACCATCATTCAACAACCGCAGACGACATATATCCGTTACGAAGTCCCCACCGCCGCAGATGGTGACCCAATGCATCGACCGTCGACTCAGCACGTTCAGTACACACTTGCATCCCCGTCAGTGATAGAGAGTGCTGTTCCAACCCCTATGACGATCGTGTATGCGACATCGGACTCGAACCTATCGAACTGGCAGTATCAGTATCAACACCCATCCACAACCACCACGCCTACAACCGTTTCACACATATATGCCACTTCAGTCGAGGACGATACTACCGCTTACACCACGAGCTACGCTTCCGAATCTCTTCCTACCTTTGTACCCGCCGCACCACAACCGGAAACGTATGCGACCGCCGGCGGCCAAACCTATCGCGTGTACACAATCCCGGCGCACATCGACCCGACCGAGACGCACGCACATACACAGCCTCTGTTGGACGCCGACGGAAACCCAACTTCCAGTGTCTACATCCTGCCATCGCCGCCCAGCACAACATACGGAGACTCGAGCGCCGCGCTTGTCCAGTCACCCCCGACGATGCATTACCATCCAAAAATGAAAGCAGAAACTGACTTACACGAGCGTGACTATCAGACGTTCGAGCCGGAGAGACGTCGTCCCGCGTCTTCGAAACCTGGCGGTGGAAAGACCCCAAGACATCGTCGATCGATTTCGGGCAGACATCAGGGAGAGTCGTCGTCACTCGACGTAGCCACTGATGTGTACGGGATGCAAGCGTCGGCTATTTGTGACTTGTGTAACCAAAAGGTGAGAATCATGACTCGAACTCCTCAATGAATCATACCAACCAAGCCATGTTCTCTGGCCTCGCCTTCTCCCCTTACGTCCCACAGTTCCGCCGCTCCGCCGACTTGCGACGACATCTCCGCATTCACTCAGGAGTGCGACCTTACCTGTGTCCCAATTGTGGAGAGGTATGTGTAGTTGACGTCCTTCCGTGAATCAGGCCCTGATATAAACCCAACCCTGTCTCCTCGCACACCAGACATTCTCCCGAGCAGACCACCTCCATCGACACCGAGCAAAGAAGAAACCCTGCCGGGCCTCCGTGTCTGGGACAGTCGACACCCACTAAGCGGCACTGGGAACGACTCGATTCTTTGCTCCTATCGATCCTGTCCGGTCCCTTGTAGAATGTAGATAGCCACATCACTCCTCACATCTCCCAGTCTTCGTTTTGGTCAATGCGCCGTCACGTTTTTCAGATTTAGCACTTTGCATGTATTGTTTTACACGATCTTGATTTATAATGTCGCTCCCCTTGGACATTCGTACTTTTTTCCTCATCGCGACAAGCGTCGCCGTCGGGACCCCAAAGCACCGGGCGTCGTCGCAGTTGTCTATTTCGGTCGCACGTCGAGACCAATGTCCTATCGGGGGATGATGGTGTTGGGGACTTTGAAAGCGCCACAGGAGAATCCCGGCCCCGGCACGAGCTCACCTTGTACACCCCGCACATGATGCCGTTGATCTTCTCCAACCCTTGAAGCCAAATCTCCATCTTGTGCTCCACGGTGCTCACGTCGGGACCAAGCTTGAGGAAGAAGTCTTTTCGGTACGGGCATGCTTTCATCGCGACCTTTGAGAAGGAACAAACTCAGATTAGCGGGGGAGGAGTCGTTAACGGATGAGGAGGGAACTCACAGTGAATATGCCCTTCACAAGGAAGCCGTGGTATGGCTTCAGAGTGCCTTCGTAGGACTGAGACACGAGATGTGTGACGACACGGTGAACACTGGGAAATGAGAGCGGGGACGTTCCAAGCAGGTATCACCTTTGTGAAGCTCTCGGCGAGCTCGTGGCTCGGGTTAGAGAGGGAATCGCGAAGAGCGTCTGAAGTGAAGCAGAGTCCACGGAACAGCCACTGCAGGTCGCCCGACGATAGGTTGAAGCGCGGAAGGAAAAGTTTTGGTACCAAATAAAAGCGCCGAAACGAACCTGCATTCCTACAGTGGCAGTGTCCTGTCCCTTTGCCCTTTCGTCTTGAATGATTGATTGGAGAGTTGGAGTCGCCGAAGGGTTCTCGCTGTACTTGTCGCGGATTTTCTGTTAGGGCATCCATTCCAGGAACGGTGATTACTCCTTCCGTCCAGCGAGATGGACCAGCGGCATCATAATACCCTGATGTTTCCGTTCATGTCGCTAATCACCGGGGCGAAGGCGGTCGCGTTCAGGAGTCCTTTAGGACGAAGGTGACAGTAAAAGGCATGGCACCACCGAGAACGATCGAGACATAGGAATGACATCCAGGCAACCACAAGCTGCTAATGTTTCATTGGGACTCACTAAAGATTCCAACGACCTGCAGCGGGGCGGGTTTATTAGAGTGTCACCATGCTTCGAACAAATAACCGCGAGACGAACCTCTTCCGTCGCCGAAAGAAACTTGTTGACTTCGATTCCTGGCTCCAAGGGGACATCGACGTAGGACGTAGCGTTCTGGCGGTCGAAGTAGGTCATCGTTGGTTTGTGGCTAACGGGACCTAAGAGGTGCGCGAAGTCACAAACCAGAATAGGTTCTCATCTGCCTGTACAGTCCCGCTAGAAATCTAGTCTCGTATCAAGTATGTCGGTGTGTTGTATTCTTGTCCGCCGCTGAAATGTAACGTTGGACAGCAGTTGTGGGCTCGAAAAGCGTCTTGTGATCTTCCTTCACTGCTTATAATTATAATTCAAGCAGGTTCAAAGAATGCATTTTCTGGCTGGGTTATGCGCACAAGGGTGAAGCATTGCAAGCCCACACCCCGTTCATGGCCGCAACGGCGAGTCGCATTCCAGTCGCAGTCGCATACAAACAATCAACGTCTACCGACCGTGTCCAGGACCGTTCACTGACGGTGCAGAATGTGTTGGCGGGCGTGCGAGTTGCTAGGATTGGTCGGAGGCAAATGAAGGCGACGCAGCATCTCACCGACGTCATGAATCGATCGCTGGATAAGGACATTCGCAATGAGGGAGTCTATGTATCGGATTCGGTGGATTTGACTAATCTGGGTTGGTAAGTGGTTACTTCTTCGGACTTCTGTCCCCCACCACACGAACTTACAAGTCTCGTAGGCCTCTGACCGCACCTCAAACCCCCGACACTCCCGCGAGCGGATTCCGTGATCATCCTTCTCGTTCCCCCGACACAAACTCTCCCACCTCCAAACCCTTAGAACCACCTGGGCCTTCGCGCACCGAACTTCTACTTCGCTCAGTATTCTCCCCTCCCGCGTTTACTTTTTTTGCTATGTACTCGGCTGTCGACCTTCTTCTTCGCCTGTACCCACCTCCCGCATCTCTCGCACTAGCAGAAGTCTCTACCCAGCCTGACTCCTCGCACACACACCACTCTCGCCCATCTTGATGAATTCGATGTACCCGGGGGCGGAGGGAGACGTACCCTCGAAGTCCTTGAAGGCTTGCAGGCACTTGCTGGTTCGAGAAGGAATGCCCAATCCCCAAATGAAGTAGACACGTGGGATCGAAAGACTCTACACGATATCCAGCACTTTCGACAACATCCATCTCTATTGCTCTCCGCGGACGCAGATGCCCTCGTGCATCCTATTCCACCAAAGCCACCATCTGATCCCGGCCCATCCCGCGAATCTTTCGCCAGTCTCGCACTCACCCCGACTCCGCCGCCCATTCCGTCTCATCTGCCCCAACTGCCTTGTTTTAAAAGCGCCCCCGCACATCCTCCACCCGTCGAACCAACTCAAGGTCGAGAACGAATTTCGGTGCTTCCTCCCATTGGGCATGTCGACCCCCTTCCACTCCCCGCGTCAGCCCAAAGCGCACAATTATCAAAACCTCATCGAAATATCAACCGCGGACTGTTTGATCCAGGGGTGGGCCGTCTGGGACCGGACTTTTCGAACTCTGGGTATCTTGCACGTGTGAGCAAATGCGCTTGTTGATTTGTGTTGCGAACAATTATTACACGCACGTGCACGCAGGTGGAAAGGTTGCGTCGTCGCCGCACTTATGGAGATGCCGCAGCGAAACCAGTGGAGGCAGGCCTGGGAAAGGGACGACGGGCTCCCAAACACGAGCGAGAAGGAACAGTCATGGGATCGGCAACAGACACAGCATCAGTCAGGGTCACGTCGAGTGGAAACACAAGAGTTCGTTTTACGGTGGGAAAGCCGCACCGCCGACAAGTCAAGGCCTCGAAGTTCTTGACCAATGAAGCCCCACAGGCAATGCTGCATGTGGATCCGGGCCCGCTCACCCCTGTACCCGGAGTTGCAGAAATCTGGGAAGAACCTCTAACACCAGTGCCTCCGCTAACTGCCGTTGCCGCAAGCTCGTATCCCGCGACTTTCTTTGTAAAAGAAGCGACAATGGACTCGTCCTGGACACACTTCCCCGAATACAATCCGGCGGCCAGTGACATGGAAATAGTGTGGACACACGGGAAGAACGAGGGATCGTGGGCGGCTGAACTTGCCGCATTGGTGTATGGGGTTCAGCGACACTCGGAGGATAACCCAATGGCCCCGGTGGATCTGGACTCAGTCACCGGTAAAGACGACGAACCTATCATCGCGGTACCTCAAGAACAACATGCAGGAACTGAGCAATCCCGCACACAAATGACAGTGCCAACTCGGGCTGCACTCCCCACCGGCGTATGCCCCACAGAGTCCGAGTGAGGTCTTCTGACGGTGTCAGGGTTGCAAAGGGAACCGACTGGAAGGTACTGTGACTGTCAGAGGTTCAGTTGCGTGTTGTGATTGGAGCAAGTGGATGTCAGATGGCAGCTTCTACTGACGTTGCTCAAACCAAATTAGGTGATATTAATAAATTATATCGTTGTTCCGACGTGGTATTGGTCAGGGGTGTCAAAAGAAAGTGCTTTCAACATCAGATGTTGAAATCGAGCTTCCTCCCGATCGTCGTCTCCCTCCTAGTCGTCTCGCGGTGGAGCTCGTAATCACGGTCGGTTATACACGATAGATGGCTCGAGCACGTGCAATGTCCGCTGGAACGGTGAACCCCCGCAATATATGGAGAATAAAACAGTCGAAGTGAAGGGTATGTGGCACAGCACGTATGGGAGAGATCTGCGTAAGAGAGGTAGCACGATAGCGAAGGATGGGACGGCGAAGCGAGATGACTCTCTCGCAAGATGAGACCATAGCCCCCAAAATTTCCGGCGGCGGGATCCCAATCGGAGCTTGGATGGAGTCGCAGGGATCGTTCCAGCACTTCAAGTCAATGTTCCATTCTAGCTAGCGACTTCACTCCTTGTAGAGTACGCCGAAATATCACTTTCGTATTAGGACTTTGCATTTACTCTTCGAAACCCAAGTTTATGGTTGTAATCGCCCTCCCGACGCTCAAGTGTGTGCTGCAACACGGATAACAACAACTACACCATCATGATGAGCGGGGGAGCAGCGTCATTGAACAATACGGGGCTATTTATTGTTGCTGTGTCAAAAATTTTACATAGAATCTTTTCGGGGTTTGCAAGGCCGTTAAAAGTTTAGATGATGGGACCCCATCACTTTCAAGGCCCTGGACGAGTGGGTAACTCGTCATTTTAATGCTAACTCGTACTCGCGCAGCATTAAGATGTAGTGTACTCGCCACTCGCGGAAAAATCGGGATGCATACTCGCGAGTATACTCGGTCTATGTTATATTCATAATATATTGTGCCGAACCCGATCCCGACCGAAGAGACCGGGCTAAGGTGAGCCATTTACGTTTACAAAGTTGTTATTTTATAAATGACAACAGCACTGGGTGAAATTATACTCGTTGTTATTACGAAAATTTACCTAAATTTTCACTCACATCGCGGTTAGTCTTCCAAAAAAGTTACTTCATTATCAAACGATTGTTTACTTTGCTCATCAAGAAACGTATTTAAGTATTGCGATGAGTTCAAGGAAATCATGACGCAATTTGCGGCAGTTCTTTGGACTGACGTAAAATTTCATTGAAGATGCGAAACCTCATCAATTCATACGCATTCATCAGATGTCTGCGATAAAGAGAAAACAATTCGCGCAGGACACATATACGTTTGCCTTTTCTGGAGAACTTAGATTATTTAGTCAGTGTTTGTATCTTTCGAATGAAATTTTCACAGATCATTTTATGTTCATCCACATCAAAATAGCTTTTTGTTTCCGGAAACGTTGGTTAACCTACATATAACTACTTTTGGGACCTTTTTGCAAAATATTGTCGTGCATCAACATTCCTTTCATAGGCGGCCTGTCTCAGACTTTCTCGTGCATTAAAATTTCCTTGATCCGCAGCTTTGGCCCACCAAAACACTGCCATTTCCAGGTCCTTTTCCACCCCCTCTCCATTGAAGTAGCAAAGGCCAAGACTGTACTGTGCATTGTCATATCCTTGCTTGGCAGCCTTGGTCCACCACAATGCGGCTTGTGCTAGATTCCTTGAAATCCCTCCCAAGCCATTAAAGTAAAAGTATCCAATTCGAGAAAGAGCTGTTGGATGCTGAAACTTAGCAGCTCTCAGGAATAACTGAAATGAAATGGTGAAATCTTGCGAAACAGTAGAAGTGCCTTCAAAGTATTCTTTCGCGAGCAAAACAAGCTCCACAGCATCATTTGGAATGTTTGAAATCAGATTTTCAATATTTGGCGGTTGTGGGTGATGAATTTCATGTCTCAATTGAGAAACAATATATTTTTAAACGAGGATTATCCAAAATGAACAATACACTCACTCGACACACTTGGAGAGAATCTCCACAATTTCACCAAAATCAGGATGCGCATTTGGATTTGCATCCCAGCATTGAATCATCAAACTTTTGATTTCCTCTGGCATGTTGCAGGATGTTGGAAGTTCAGGCCGTTTGTAGTTGGATTCAATTTCCACTAAGGCAGTGTTATCCAAGTTGTAAGGGTAGGGGTCACGCAGAAACCACAACTTGAATTTCATGTCAAACATAGCACATGGATGTGCAGGATTATTCCTCACCTCGAACAAACTTATTCCAAAAGCAAAGACATCTGCCTTTTCTGTTGCGTCATCTCCTCTGAGACTTTCAGGAGCCATGTACGGCGCTGTCCCACAGCGTGATCTTTTCCCTCCACTTCGCGTATAATACTTGTCCCAAAGTCGAAAACCATTGCCCGATTGAGTTTGTCGACCAGAGCATTACCCGGTTTCACGTCCAAATGTAGGAAGTTGTTATCATGGAGATATTGCAGTCCCCAAGCAATGTCAAAAAGTTTCACGAAACATTAAAAACAGACTCACTGAAAATAAACTAAACAAAACAAAACTCACAATCCATAATGTTTCCTTTTCCATGTCCTCATTGGAAGCCCCACTCGATTTCAATCTTTCCAAATATTCCCTTGCATTTCCATTCTCTGCAAAGGGAGAAACAAGAAAAATCTTGTCTCCTTTGCAAGAAACACCGTAAAAGGGGAGGACATATGGAGATGCAAATGTGTACCAAACACGGGCTTCATTTTTGAATTCCTGTGTCACAGAAATGTTGGATGTCGTTTACAAAGCCCCCAAATCCCTAGCAAAACACACCATAGTTTCATAGATTCCCAGTATGGCATCAATCACTTTGAGAGCCACTGGAATTTTTTGCCACTTTCCCCAATAGACTTTTGCAAACCCGCCCTCCCCAATAAGACAGCTTTCATCCCAAGAACATTCCACATCTTTGATATCAATCTCCCATGACTCTGGAATCTTGGCCAGCTTCACTTCTCCGCCGCGATTCCTCGAAAGATCGCCATCGGGGTAAGCAAACCGATTGACCGGCATTGTGATGGCATCCCTGCCATGAGCACGCTATCCAGAGTTATTCTGAGCAATTTTCGCGGTCAGTTTGTCAAACAGGCGTGGTCCTGGGGCAGTAGCAGGCATTTTGTGATGGTTTGGATGTTTTTGGCCAAAGGCAGGGATACATTGCTACGAGAAGTCATATTTCCGAGAAATCGTATGTAAACCAAGCCAAAATACATCAAAGGAAGATTGTTGATCAATTCTTGTGTGATTGTAGAAAGAATTTAATGCAATCTTGACCTTGCTAAGCATTCATTAAGAGTTTTGACTTTCGCTCATATTACGGAAATTGTAATGTAAACCAAGCCAAAATATATCAAAGGGAGAGTGTTGGTTAATTCTTGTGTGATTGTAGAAATGATTTAATGCAATCTCGACCTTGCTAAGCATCAATTGAGGGTTTCAATTTTCCCTCATATGCGGGAATTGTATTGTGAACTAAATCTCACTACAATAGATGGGCGTTGTATTCATGCAAAATTGCTTGAAAAGAAGTGGAAAGAAGTGTTGGAATCAATCTCGACGGGTTTAAATCTAATATGAGATGCTCTGAACTCCCCTGCGATAGAAAAAAGCCATATTTCACCGATTCCTTAAAAAATCTCTCTTTTCGTACTTCAAATACAAGTTTCAACTCAAACACGTTTTTCCATTAAAAATGCGAAAAATTTTCGTTCGAGATAAATAAATATATTAGCCGGAGTTTACGCATTCGGATGAAATTTTCAAGGATCTTGTTTACGTTCATCAAAATAGCTTGATTTCAAAGATGAGTGTGAATTTGACGACATTTTCAACGTCCCAAATAGGGTTCAAAATATCTTCCCCTGATGCATTTGTTGAAATGCAAAACGTGATTTTCATCAAAATACCTTTTCTGGAATCTGTAACCAATGACTTCACTCAGGGAACTCATCAAAAGTTGTCCTCAAACCAAAGAAAAAACTCATTGGTCTTTGATTCAACTTTTTGAAAAGCTCACCAGGAAAAACAGAAGAAGAGTGAAAGATATCATCAGAGAAATTGTGCAAAATTCTGGAATACCAAAACTTTCACAACAGATTCACATCGCGGGATATCAAATAAGTCACACTGCAACATTCAAAAATGCACACGTTGTGGTTTACTTTGGAAGTAAGAGAGGACATGTTGCAAAAAATGGTTGGAACGACTATGAAGAACAAGAGAAAGTTGCATTGGAGACAATTGAAGAAATAAAAAGAGCAGAAAAGGCCGAGGATGATGCAAATTCCACTCCGGAAAACACCAAGGACGATGCAAACTCTACTTCAGAAAACAATGATAATGTGGAAGATGAAACAGCAGATTCTATTGATCGGCAAATTTTTGAGAGAAATGTGAGAGGAGAGCAAGAATTGGTCCAAAGTTTTGAAAATGCTCTCAAGCCACCAACTGCATCAATCACCATTAATGGTGAAAAATGTATGGAAATTGGACATGATCTCAAAAGCCTTTTAAACTTAACTGATAGTCAAGCTGCACGAAAGGTGAATTACTATGCCGAAGCAAATGACAATTTTTGTAAGTTGGCTACTCTGCACGAATGGCAAAATGGGAATTCAACAACACGAATGTGGTTCGCAAAGCCTGAAAACATTCTTCAAATTATCATGGATTCCTCGGATGCCAGAAAACTTGGTTTTAACAAAGCATTTTTTGACACTTACATTCGAAAGATTGGCGGAGATTCATCACTTGCTGCTGAAGTGTTGTATCACAACCATGCTTCTCAAAACACGACAATCTCTCAGATTGCACATTCAAATGCCATGGGATCGTCGTCCATTTCTGTTCATCAACCACCACAGCCCGAGCCAGAAAGCCATCCAAAGACTTCAGATAACGAGGAAAATCAAATAGTACCTCGGGATTCCACGACATTAGTTAAAGTTTCCACAAATTCAAAAACATCTCGTCAAACTCTCAGAAAATTTCAACATCATTATTTCTATGTGGGGGCAAATGAAATTTACGCTAAAATTGGCGAAACTAGAAATCTTGAGGAAAGAGAAACCAATCTTGCACTCTCTGACAAAGTTTCTATTGCCTTTGCAATGCAACTTTCTGGACATGCTCAAGCTACTTTCATTGAAGGGAGAATCCAAGAGTATTTCAGAGAGTTTGTTGAAGAAAACAAAAAAGACTTCATTATTCTGAAAGATCTGCAAGAAAGACTTTCAATTGAACAAGATGACAAGGCTACAATGAAGGCTTTGCTTCACATCTTTGATAGAGCTATTGCTGAAGGGGATATGGCAGGTTTCATGGTCAATAGTATCCTTTACTTTCAGGAAAATCACCACTTTGTGAAAATGGATGATGACATGCTTTTGAGTCTGAGAAAACAGTTTCACATTCCAAACGTTGCTGAGCCTTTAAAAGCAAAGAATATCTTTGGTCGCAAGAGGAAGTTTTCGGAAAGTGAAGATTTTGAGCTCAAGAGAATAAAATTGGAAAAGGATTCGGAAATTGAGAAGGAGAGAATCAAATCAGAGAAAGAAGCAGAGAACTTTAAAGTAGAACAGCAATCAAAGCTGGAGATGATGAAAATACTACTAGAAAAGGGTCATGTAGAACTAGCGGAAAAACTATTAGGTTGCAAATAGATCCATGTTCTGAGTTTGAAAATCAATTACAAAAAAATGCTCATAAACGTTGCGCTCTCTTCTCAGGTTTGAAGACATTTCACCTCAAAACTCTTTCTCTTTGCCAAAAGCCAATACCTTTCCTCTACCAATAAAGCATTTCAATAGTTTTGAAAAGTTTCCAAAAAAACATTTTTCTTATTTGTGAACCGTTTCATTGCGAAATTCGGCAACAGATAAACGTTATAGCGTTGCAATCATGATTTCCCTAGTCTTCTGTGGAAAGAAAGTTTTCGCCGAATTCTCACACAAAATAAAACTTTCCGTCCGAATTTCGAAATATCAAGAATACTTCTACAGTACCTTCAGTTTTTCACACCGCAATTTGAGATGGACTTTACTTCAAACTTGATCTCTTTTTTGACCATTTTTCATCAAAAAGAAAGAAAGAATTCTGGCACTCACTTGGGAAATTTCGAACAAAAAGTTTGACTTGCAAAAACGAGTTCACGCTTAGAACCTTTTCGCTTCAAAAATTGCTGCATAAAGTTTCGCAACATCTGGGAAATATCTTGCATCCGCCATTTTGGGTCATGTTCGACATCATCCATCTTTCTCTTCAGCGTCAAAGCAACATCAGAAGTACTTAAAGTGTCGCGCATTTTCTGAAATTTGAACGAAGATTCTCTGAGCTGACTGAAACAAAAAATATTTCAAGAAAATCACGTAATCTCTGGAGATGGGAAAATGATTTCAATGATTCATTTTTCTCATTGAAAATCACTCAATAAAGACGATGGAAGGAATTTTGGGTCATGGTAGACCTTGAAGTCAAGTACTGTTTTCCCCATTAAATATACATAAACTTTCATTGGTAGGTAAAAGTATAATATGAATATATTCGGAAGAAGGCTCAGAAATTTCCACTCATTGCCGAAGCATAAAGATAATTTGCTGTTCGGAATACCAATACCAATCTGGTTCCACATCAAAATGCTTTATCCCGAGCTCTTCTGCCAAAGACCAAAACTTGTTGATTTCATCCACACTCACGAGTGTTTGTTTTTTCAACCAACCATCATTGTCCACCAAAATTGCAAAGTTTTCCTTTGCTGCTTTAGTGTACCAATACACGGCCTTTTCTCCATCCTTATCAGCTCCTTGCCCAAGCACATAACACATTGCGAGATGAAACTGTGCTGTAACGTCACCATTCTCAGCTGCTTGGGTTTCCCAATACAGAGCCTCTTTGTTGTCCTTCTCAATATCATGTCCACCACCATAGAGATCTGCAAGCTTGAGCTGCGCTGATATGTGTCCTTGCTTTGCTGCTTTTTTGTACCAACACTTGGCCTTTTCTCCATCCTTATCGACGCCTTCTCCTTTCTCATAGCAATGTCCAAGATTGTATTGTGAGTACACGTTCCCTTGCTCCGCTGCCTTGGTGTACCAATGAACTGCTGTTTTGTGATCCCTTTTCACTCCTTTTCCATTTTCGTAGCAAATTCCCAGATTATTCTGCGCATCGGAGTGTCCTTGATTTGCTGCCTTGGACCACCATTGTACTGCTATTTCCCAGTCCCTCTCCACACCTAGTCCTTGGTCATAAAAGTCTCCAAGTCTGTACTGAGAATAGGCATTCCCTTGTTCTGCAACCTTGTGTACCAATGAACTACCATCTCATAGTTCACCTTCACCCCTTTTCCATTCTCGTAGCAAAATGCAAGGTGAAACTGTGCACCTGCATGTCCTTGCTCAGCTGCCTTGGTGTACCAAGATGCAGATTCCTCGAAATCCCTTGAAACCATTCCCAATCCTTTATCGTAAAACCATGCAATTTGAAAGAGGGCTTCCGGGTGACCAAACTTTGTAGCTCTCAAGAATAACTGGAACGAACTTGTGAAATCTTGCTTAATTTCATCATCTGCGCAAGCACAACAAGTTCCAGAGCACCATTAGGAATGTTGGGGTGGATATTTTCAATGTTTGGTGGTTTGGAACGATGAGTTTCAGATCTTGATTGAGAAAATTTTGTTTCAAACAGAACTTAGGATTTCAGAATGTATTGCTTACTCACTGAATGTATTTGGCAAGAGTTTCCACAATTTCATCAAGATTAGGACGTTTGATTGGGTTCGTGTTCCAACATTGAATCATCAAAGTTTGGATTTCCTGTGGCATATTGCAAGATGTTGGTAGTAAAGGCCGTTTGTTTTGCAATTCAATTTCCTCCAAGTCATCCCCATCCAAGTCGCTGTAAGGGTCACACAAAAACCACAACTTGTATTTCACGTCAAAAATGGTAAATGGATAAGCAAGGATACTACTCACCTCAAACAAACTTATTCCAAAGGCAAATACATCTGCTTTATGCGTTGGAGCTTCTCCTCTGAGACGTTCTGGAGCCATGTAACACATTGTCCCCACACCATGATCTTTTCCCTCCAGTTCGTGGATAAGGCAAGTGCCAAAGTCTGTAACCATTGTCCGATGTAGTTTGTCAACCAGAGCATTCTCTGGTTTGACGTCCAAATGTAAGATCTTGTTTTCATGGAGGTATTTCAGTCCCCGCGCAATGTCAAAAAGATTCAAGAAACCTTATAAACAGACTTACTGAAAATAAACAAAACTTAACAAAACTCACCATCCACAAAGTTTCCTTTTCCACGTCCTCATCAGAAGCCCCGCCATCTTTCAGCTTTTCCAAATATTCCCTAGCATTTCCGTTCTCCATGTAGGGAGAAAGGAAGAAAAACTTGTCTCCTTTGCGCGAAACGCCATAAAACGGGAGGATATGTGGAGACGCAGTCATGTACCAAACACGAGCTTCATTTTCAAATTCCTGGGTGGCACATATCACTAAAGTTGTTTACAAGCTCGAAAGGCTCACAGGAAACTCACCAAAGAGTTATAAAGATCCGGTTGAACATCAATCACTTTGAGAGGGTTAGGGTTAGGGGGGGGCCAACACTTGCACACAGCCGTTGGGCGCCTTGAGCGCAGAGAGCCATCACAGCAAACTGACCACACCAAAACCAAGCCCTACACCCATACATCCCCCATTTCAAAGCTCAAGCCTCCCAGAGGCTTTGTTCGCAATCCCCAGAGGGGGAAAGGATTTTCGGGGAATGGAGCGCACTGTGGCGCAGCAACGCGGACCCAAGGAGGTATCCATCCATCAGGAGGAATGGGCGAAAATTGAAAATGACATTTTTAAGAGAGTCCAGGA
>KQ965846.1:4957-23194 GCA_001574975.1 Gonapodya prolifera JEL478
AACCCACATGAAAATGGAAAACCCAAGGGGTCTGCAAAATTACATATGATTCTTTCCGTGCAAAAAATAGCACATTTATTTATTTATGTGACATCCTTGTCCTGACAAGCTCTCGAGGATAGAAAATAAGACCTAGTGTTGCATAGGTAAAAGGTCTGTGTACTCAAACTTTAATACACAAGCAGAACGTTTGCATATACTACTATTTATGGCGAGAGGTATGACATGAAGACTGGGTTTTCACCCCCTTCCAATATCCTGCAAATTGGAAGGGTTGTTGGTCGGTGCTGCTTAACCTGTTCACATTAGGAGAGTAAGCCAAACTTCCCTTTGAAGTTCAATTGGTACATAGTCCAAAAAACACTTGCCAAATATTCCATTGCAACAACAAGCCCTTGCTTTCGCTCTTGAGCAGAAGATGCTTTACCAATCCACACAAACACCTGATTTGAAAAATAGTGTGACAGTTTAATTCAATAACTTTCTTGCAAAAGTTTGGACATACTTCTGGGCCAACATCAAGGATAAAGACGTCATCAGAGATCTGCAAACATAAAAAGTAGTGTCAAAAGAGTCAGAGTTTTTTTCAAATCACTCTACTCACAAAATCTTTCAAGGATATTTTTCCACGTGCCACTTCACTGAAAAAAAGCTGTCCTGTAGCATCAGATACCCTTGTGGCAGACAAACTAAAATTGAGAAATGGGATGAAAACAATTCAAAAGGAAGCGTACCGTAGAAGCACCTTGTCCACGTCGTTCTTCCCAACAGCTGCATCAGAACCTGAGTGAAACAATAATGCCACTGTCGTGCAGGGCAAAAAAGGGGAACATACCACCCTCTTGCGCACTCTTTACTTTGATGCTATTCCAGTCTTTCACACCCAAAAGGTCCCAGAAAGGTTTTGCGTCATTATCACCTTCACTGTAAACCTGATAGCAGATGGGTGATGCGTGTTCTTTAATTTAACAATGACGTAAAATACTCACATGCACTTTCGCGAGGCCTTTGCGCTCATCATCAATTGCTCTACAAAGCTCACCACCTTTGATCTTTTCACCAGGTGACGATTCACTGATACCCCAGGTTTCAGTTTATTCTTTCGGCGCTACTTTTTCAAATCACTTGCCTGCCATTCCACTGGTATAAATTCATGCCAGCATCAAGAATAAAGACATCCCCACTATTCAAACTTTCGAATTGCAGGGGTACTGAAGAGTGAACGAAAGACCAACAAAGATGAGGCGGAACACATAAAGCTCCTCGAACGTGTCATACCTTCGCGCACAATGATATTCTTCATCTTTCCACCCTTAATTTGTAAAAGTCTTGGGCGATACTCTCCAGCCTTTTATCCGGAAACTTTCGTGATCGGGTGCACTCGCTGTGACGCGCCAACAATGTTTCACCTTCACATGCTTGAAACCTGATTCAACTCCCCCTTCCAGCACAGTGAATTTCTTGAAATAGGAAAGAAGCAATTCCGATTCAGACCCCTGAACTTCGCGGTGTTGAACTGGCACAGTTCCCAAATCTGCTCGTTTGAAAAATTTGAACATTTCAAATTTGCGTTCGAATGAGCGTGCACAGTACACCAAACCAACAATCATCAAGTTCCACTGTCTTGTAAGCAGCCGTTCCAGCCTCATCCTGACTGGTTTGCAAGCCGAGCCTACACCGAATTTTTCAAATGATGCCTTCCGCGCTTCATCCCAGAAAGATCACTTGCCAGAAATGAATGTCATGATAAAGCTTATTCTCGTTGGGTTTCATCCACGAATTGATGACAATATAAGAGTCTCCCGAGTAAAATTCACCAAGTCGTTCCACCGGCCACGGAACCACTTTGAATTGTTCTATGCGCCAGCAACGCAGACCAGGTTTGGTCCCCACTCCATGCCACTGTGCCTCCGTGCTTGCAGCATCGAGTCTAACCTGGGACGGTGACGAAGACGTCAGAGCTGAAGTGGAGCAGCAAACATTGGAAGGATCAAGAACCAATTAATCAAACTCACAGACTTTTCGAGATCAGTCCCAAGGCCGGCGATATTTGTTTCTGCGATATCTGTTCATTCCCACAAGCCGGTTGATCATGCTTGCAGACCCACAGCATCAATCGGAGCTCACCCACCTATCTTCTTGGGTTTCGTTAGACCGGCCATTACGTTCAGCGACTGGATAAGAGGAATGAGAGAAGATGTGATCGGGGAGAATCTCGGAAAATTTCGCAGCTGCGGCCAGTCTTTTCGCAATGAAGAGCTCTTTCCGCAGAGTGAAGGCGTCGAACTCCTCGACGACTACTCCGTTAGGAAACATCATTGGGGTAAAACGCAGCCCTGCTGGGATTGGTGTACTCTCCACAGGAACGGAGATTGATTCCCTCCTCGGAGGCGGTGTTCCGCTCGGCAGCGTCTCACTGCTCTTGGAAGATCGTCTCACTTCTTACACTGACATAATATGTGGGTGTTTTATTGCAGAGGTGCGTTTCAAGTCCACTGTATTGTGATCGTCCCTCACACTTGCCAAAGGGTGTTGTAGGTGAGAGCACGGTATACGTGGCTGGAGACGACGTGGATGCATTCTTTGGAAATCTTCCCGCCGCTCTCCGGACCCCGAATGACCAAGTTTTCGGGCGGGAGGAAGAAAGTGAACACCGTCCAGGTTGGTTTATCCGAATCGATTAATACCCCAAGCTCTTAATTTCCACACGTTCGCACTTCAAGAATCCTCCCAGGAAGAAATGACGATTGCCTGGCGTTATGCTTCCCTACCACGATACTCTGCCCCAAATGTCGGACAGCCTGTCGCCCAATCTGCAGGAAAGCGGGTCGCCTTCAACCAGAGTTCAGCCTCTCGTTCAGATGATGGAGAACTGCTGCATTCCGGAGTGCGTGTAACCTTTGACTTCGGGAAGAAGATGCCGCCGGAGACCATTCATGCTGCTGGAGAACGAGTTTTGCGCTTCGACGTAGCGCCTCGTGACGAGATGAAGCAAGTGTACGATCCATTTGAAAAGATCTTACATGACATCGCGGGAGTTGCACCCCTTACTTCCTCTTCCACATCGGGAACGCCAGTTGCCCCTCTCCGGATTGTTATTCGCTCGTTGCTCGGTGTGGCATGGCTCAGTGCTCTCTCTCACAATTTTGGGACTACGACTCCACTGGCTCGTCATGCAGAACGTGTCTATCGTTTTCTGCACTCACTCCGTGTTTTAGTACGCGACCGTCACGCATCTGCGATAGTGACGATGCCAACACACCTGTTTGATGCAGGAAGCACAGGCGGTTTATCGCAAAGTCTTTTGCGTCGACTTGAGCATGCAGCAGACGGGGTAATTGAACTAGAGAGTTTTGATGGTGAGATATATTGAAGCAATGGAGGGTATCACGACTGAACTGCTCCATTTCATGGCAGGTACTATGCGATCCGTACACCCCGCGTTCAAGCAAGACTACCATGGTTTAGTGTTGCCGCACAAGCTTCACCGACCTGGAACGCTCACACACCTATCCCGAACACCCGAGCTAGAGTTGCGGAACCTGGCTTTTCGATTACGGAGAAAGAGATTTTCTGTAGAGCCATTTCATCTCCCCCCTGACCTGAGCGAACCCAAGCAAGCAACCGCACGGAGTTCACAGGACCAGATTGTCGATGTTCGGACATCTTTCAACAAGCATAAAGGCTTACACGGCGGTGGTGATCAAACGAATGTGGGGAGCCATGCCAAAAAAGGCATCGCAAGTGGACAAAATGTGGACTTCTGACTCAGCGAAATCCAGACGTAGATAACACGACTGATTGGTTTATTTACAAATGAATAATCCACATGGCATTCAACAGTACTCAACTATGTCGAAAAAGGCAAACGTCTGTCGGTCTTCGGTCCATCGAAAGATGTTACTCGCAGTCCACCCATACTGACGCAATCTGTCCAACATAAGGCAGCTCAAAACGGTAAAGAGTATCCGAATTTTCATAAGCTTTCCATCTGTATTGCACACGGAACATAAGTTGGTTCAAAGTGCCAAGCTCAAACGTTTACATACCCAAGCAGCACAATCAGTCCCAAGTCACAAACAAACAAAATCCAGCTTACGACAGAGGAGATAAACATGAAAATGAAATGGACAACCTGTCGGGAATACGTAACTGTGAGTTGTAGACAATGAGTGCGCTAGTGTCAACTCACAAGCATTGACGCAAAAATCAACGTGGATTGCCAAGCGTGAAAACGAACGTAATCATTCTTGGTCTCGAAAATAAGTAGCAACAGGCCCGTTACTGGTCCAAGGGCGTAAGAAAGGGCAGACTCGAAATCCAGTCGGATGGGAAGGCTCGTTTCGTATTTGTTTACTCGCTCTGCCGCCGCCTGAATATCTGGTGGATATCGCGTGCTAGACGGAAATTGTGCTGAAGAAGAGGACGGTCCACTGCCGATGGGTTGGTATCCAGAGAATGTTGCTGATGCCATTTGAAGTTTTGTTACGCGATTGCTTGGAGTGATGCTGAGTCGGTCAAAGATAAGATGAAGAAGGATGAAGAGTTGAGCAAAGTATCACAGAGAGGTTGCCCGAGAAAGTTCTGTGTGGGTGAAGGAGCGGAGTGGTTTTAATCGTTTGTGCTTCTCGCTGGAAACGACACTACTGAAGAGTCTTCATTTTGACACACTCTACCCCCTCTCCCAATTTCAAATGATTTTCAACACTGTGTATCCTCCTAGCGGCTCTCAGTGAGGTGCATGGGCGAAAGACACATTGAAGAGAAAATTTCCTTAATGAAAAATTCGACACAACAGCACTACAAAATGCAGCAGGCAAAAGGAGGAGTATTGGATTTCAGTGTTCAGCTGCACGGGCCCTCTTGACCACTGCTTTTCGCGGCTTCTCATTTTGCTTTCACCACCACACCACACGCAGAGATGGCCGCTGCAACCCCAGGCAAGCATCGACCCGAATCCTTCTGCCAGAATACACGGACCTCCGTCGCTGGTACCCTTACTCCCGCGGAACGCTGACCGGATCCTTTACCACCTTCTCCCTTGATTCGGCGTAATAGAGATCCCAACCTTCAAGCTGGTGCTTGTAGGCGACGGCGGCACGGGTCTGTAATTGGAAATGGCTTTCACTGTGTGAAAATGCGCTCACATGTCACGTTTTCCTTCTCTGGAACTGGTTGGAATTCGGGACCTTCCACCAATACAGGAAAGACCACGTTCGTCAAAAGACACTTGACAGGAGAATTCGAAAAGAAATACATCGGTGAGTTTCCTCCTCCCTCGCGACGACACACAGGAATCTTTTCGGAGGAGTGGAGATGAACAACGGCACCGTCAACGTTGCACCGAGCTCCAACCAAAATTGCGGTCTTGACAAAGGAAAGAAGGAGTGGGAAAGGTCGCCTTGACAATGCCCTCTCCACAATCGACTTCAGTCTCTTTGAGTGGTTGGACGGGTACCACCTTCACAGGACAATGGCGTAGCTCGCGTGTATCTATTCGAATGAGCATATTCCTATAATGACTCGTTCCTTCTTGTCCCTACGTTCTCATAGCCACCCTGGGCGTCGAAGTGCACCCCTTGATGTTCCACACCAACTTTGGGGCGATTTGCTTCAATACGTGGGACACCGGTGAGAATTTTGAATTCGTTTCGGAAGTTGGGCAAGGACCAACCGGGACCTGTTTATCACAGCCGGACAGGAGAAGTTTGGTGGATTGCGAGACGGATACTAGTGAGTGGAAATTAACCCATCTCGGTGTGATTATTTGTCTCACAAAACCCACCGAAATAGCATTCAGGGGCAATGTGGTATTATCATGTTTGACGTGACCTCCCGTATTACGTACAAGGTAAACTGGTGACGTTTCGCATAGTAATTTTTCAACCCTCACAATTCCTCCACAGAACGTTCCCAACTGGCACCGTGACCTTGTTCGTGTATGCGAGAACATCCCCATTGTTCTGACCGGAAACAAAGTGGATATTAAGGTACAATTCTGTTTGTTTTGTCTCGTGAAGATGGAGGTGTTCTTAACGGTTTGTCACATATTTTAGGAGCGGAAGGTCAAGGCGAAGGCCATCACCTTCCACCGGAAGAAGAACCTTCAGTACTACGACATTTCGGCCAAATCTAACTACAACTTCGAGAAGCCGTTCTTGTGGCTCGCGCGCAAGCTCATTGGGTTCGTACCGTCACACGCCGCCCCTCTTCTCCCATTTAATTCTCATCTTTTGTAATTGCAGTAACCCCAACTTGGACTTTGTCGCTCCCCCTGCTCTGGCTCCTCCTGAGGTTGAGGTGGACCCTGCGCTCATGAAGCAGTACAACGCCGACCTGGAGGCCGCAGCGAACGTTGCCCTGCCCCCGGAAGAGGACGAGTGATTTGATAATTCGTGGTTCACCTTCGATGTCCTTGTTTTTGACCAAACTTCCATGTGGTTTCAGCGACCTCCTGTAAATCGTGAATGTCCCCACGGCGACCTTGGAGGGATAAATCGACGTTCTTTCGCCAATATCTCCCAGGACGCATCATCTCTTGAGCCGTTATCCGATCCAACACACACTCCCCACCCTTCCAACCCCTTCCCCGATCCCCACCCTTATCTCATCTTGGGACAATCGGGCCACCCTAGATGCAATTGTGTCAGATTGTTCATTCTATATACATTTGATGGTCCGTCCTGAAATGAATCTCGTCCCAAATTAATTACCATGCCCTTTCACCACCCACGTTGTCCTTGCCCGTCTTTGGGGGACATTGAGGACCTATGCGTGACCTGCCCCTGCGTGACGTTTGCCGACGTGTCCCCGCCACTGTCCGCTTCCATCCCCCACATCTGATCCAGCCTGCCCTGCTCAAGCACACCTTCCAGCACGACCTTCCACCCGGCGTACTCCTCTGCGTCGACGAGGGCCTCTGTGATGTCTCGCTCGCAGAATGCGACTTCGGAAGGGTCACAGAAGAACTGACAGCACCAGGCGCGTTTCTCGTCAAAGAGTTCCAGCGTGCGCCCGATGATACGCGTGGAGAGTAGGATGCAGGAGCACGCGATGACATTGGCGGGGAAGAGGAGCGAGACGGGGGATTTGTAGCTGAAAATTGCGAGAGCGAAGAGGGGTCAGAAGTGAAATAGAAAGGTAGGTCCAATCCCGGATTGACCTACCTGTCGCTGGCAATGAGCCACGCACTTCGGGCAATCGCCTGCCAGTCATACTGACTGTTGGATTCTTGAGAGCGGTCAAAATACGGTATCAGTATCCCTGTATGCGGGAAAGGGTATACGACAAATCTTGCTCACTGGACAACTTGTCGCAAAATTTGATGACGAACTTTTGAGGGTGGAAAATGCGGAAGTCGAACCCGATGGTCTCGAGGACGACGCGTTCGATGTTAAGGTACTCCTTTTTGGTGCGTTCACAGTCCTGGGAATGACAGGCCGAATTGGACAGAAAAAACGGCAACGGATGCGGTTGCGGTCCCACCATTTCGTCTGGTTCCTTTTGGTTGAACTCCTTCCCGTATTCGACGATGATTTCTTTCAGCTTTTTGTTTGTCTCCTCGATTTTGCAGCTTATGAAGAGGCACACTTGAGCTACGTCCTGAGTCGAGTTCTCTGGTAAAATCAGTGCAGATGTGGGTGAACCGAACACACACCACCGTCGAAAATTCGGTCGTCGTCATTGCATGCGTGGCATAGAACCGGTTGAAAAGAGCTTTCGCAGTCGCGTGTGTTCTCCACGGCAAGCGAAGACATCGGCCGAGCCGTTCGATGTTCTCCATTGCGTACTTTCGGATCGCCAGCTCGGTCTGCGGGTATATTCCGTGCTGTTGGTTATGATTTGCTAGCTCTTCGCGGGTGAAGAAGAGCTGCGTGTGGTAGATGTTGCTGATGGATGCCGTGAGATTGGGATCCCGTACGATCGACAAAGGAGTACAGCACCTGTTGAGCGGAAAACGCATCGTAGTGACAAAAGTCGTCTCCGCGGCCATCTTAATCCACCGACGCACAAATCAAGCGACTGGAGTGAAGAGAGAGGGAAACTGGCTGTGGCCACCTGTTTCGCCAGTGCTGCAGCCAAAGTTTCGACTGAGCCTAGACGCACACGCAGTCACTCTTGTCCTGCACGTTCCCTTTATAAGGACGCAGGAGATAGAGCTGGATGTCTCCGATGGAAACATCATTCGCTTCCATGCCAAACCCTACTTTCTTAGGTATGTAGGACAATCTTGCCATCAGAGACAGGCAACACGCAGATAGCGCTCATCTTTCTCTTCCCTGCAGAGTCCATCTCCTTGGCCGTGTTGCCGAAGAGGAGGAACGGCACACGGCCAACTATGACATCGGGAGTGGGGAGCTTACTGTTCGAATACCCAAAGAATGTCCAGGCGAGGACTTCAAGGACCTAGACCTTCTTACCATACTGCTCATCTCTCCCAAATCGAACGAAGCCTCGTCCAAGGGCACCCCGCGCCCCGCGATTGAGGTGTTGGGTTCCGACGAAGGAAGGCTACCAGACTCAGACGACGAAGACTCGGACGATGAAGATGGCAGTGTGGACATTGATTGCTCCTTTCCTTAGTCTGTTACGGAAGGCGAGAAGGTCAGAGCTCGAAAGAATTTTAACTACTCTCGACACCGTGTCCTTCTTACTCTTGACCTGAAACCATCGCCAGCTTCTTCCGCAGCATACTTACGGCTTAATTCCGCTTATGTCGGCGTCGGACCACAGCTACGCGAAGTGGCCTTTGAAGTGGTCGAATGTGCATCGGGAGAAATTTTTGGGTTGCCCAAGGACAAGCGTACTGAGCAACGTCGGGAAATGGAGGATGAAAGTTTTGACGAAGATCACTACATGTGCGTATTGATAATATCATGCTCCTATACTGCATTTTTACTGATTTGTTACCTTCCTACTACCATGCATCCAGAGCAGACTTGGCGAACAAACAAGACATCGCTCACATCTTCGAATGGAATCCGCCTTGGGCAGACACCTCAAATACAACTACTGGCCAGAGTGGCGCAACTTCGAGTGATACTAAGGCCTCGCCATTGCTTGCGGACGTCACGTCGCAAATGGACAATCTCAGCTTGAACAGGTAAGTATTCCTCATCAACTCGCAGTCTTAAGACGAATAAAGCAAAAGTAATCTTTTAAAAGCGAAACTAAGAGCGCGTGGGACTCAACGCTCACTGAAAAAGAGAACCGCGCGCTCACACTCCTCCCCAAAACGGAATGTAAGCACACGTAACCCCTGTTTCCGTGTCTTTCCCCAAATCACTCAAACACACTCTAAAAAAGACATCCTCCACGACAAACGAGCCACCTACCTCTCCCTCA
Source organism: Gonapodya prolifera JEL478 (assembly GCA_001574975.1). Taxonomy (NCBI): domain Eukaryota; kingdom Fungi; phylum Monoblepharomycota; class Monoblepharidomycetes; order Monoblepharidales; family Gonapodyaceae; genus Gonapodya; species Gonapodya prolifera. Next base: position 14,303 of record KQ965846.1, read on the forward strand.
TCGACATCCTGTTCGCCTACTGCTACGACCTTCGCACAACCGAGGGCGAGCACACGGTGGAGTCGGCGTGGACGATTTGCAAAATATCATCAATTTTGTGTTGGGATGCGGTACGGCTCCCGTGTCTCATTGACTTTGGTCATCGTTTCCACAATCCCGCCAACAATGCCCAATCCAGTGCTTCCCCTCCCTCCCTTCCCTCCTCGCCACCTCCTTCCGCCGCTCACTCGCTTATCCGCTGTACCGGTCTTGGCGCCTCTCCTTGCTTGTCCTCGACGACGTTCGCAGTGTGGTGAAACTCGGCAAACGTGCCGTGCTCAAGTGCTTGCTGGACATGAAGGAGGTCATGGACAGACATGAGACGGCGTACTTGGTTGGGAGGTTGTGGGTGGATGATTACTGCGTTTGGGTGCAGAGTGCAAGGTTGCGTCGCTTTTCCAGTGATTTTCACCACTGGTTGGTTTCAAATTGCTTCTGGTTTTCTTCTCGCTCTGTGCAGTGATAAAAGACTGCGGTCTCTGTACGACGACGTTTCGAAGATCAAAATGAAAAAGTCAATGACTGATTGGCCTCTTAATGATCTCGACGAGATTGCCAAGATGGACTCGTAAAATAGTGGAGACGACTGAGGTGGTCCGATGTATCCTGCATATATGTAACCTATCAATGATAGCAACGTTATTTACTCAATTATATATACACACGAATGCAGTGTTGCAACTTGAATGGGTTGGAAAAAACTTGATCAGATCTTCATTTCACTTTAACTCTGTTGTATGAAGTTTCACATAACCAAGCCCAAATGCTAAGTTGCGGTCAATTTAGTGTAATTAAGCAATGGTACAAGTTGCTTTACAAGGGCACAGCTAACTACATTGGACTGTGGACTGTTATTGGGGTTTTGTAATTCTTCTTCTTGAAAGACAATTATGCTTGTATGAATTTCATATAATTTTGGCGACTTAAGAGCTGCTTCTTTCCTTAGAATAGGCAGGAACAGTATTAAATGAAAATCTTATTTCTATCTAAAATCTCAATGAAACAAGATCAATTGATCCAAAAAGATATCTGCACTATGTATATTTCCAACTTCAAGCAATTTTTGAGCAAATGGTTGCACTGTCACTTGAACTGATATTTTTGCAAAAGTAATCATGGGGAGTTGGGTGAGCTGAGGTACTTGAATTTTATTTCTGGCTGCAAACATCTCCATACTGCATACATTACAAGGAAATATTGGATGGACACAAACACAGAGCAATTTGATTAAAAAAATACAAGCAAAACCATGTTAGCAATGCAAAACCCCAAGACTTACAGGGACAACAACTAGGGCCATTTCATATTCACATTTTAACTCCTTTTTGTCAATATTTTCTCTTTGAGTTTCATCTGGTCTTTTTGTTCTGAAAACTGCTATGTAGGAAAATGTTGTGTGGGCTGTGCTGTACAAACTATGCTTCTAGATGGTTTATGCTATGGGCTTCAGCAGGCAATTAGGTTTCAAATATAAACACCATGTCCACATCTACCCTGTCTTCTTTATTTGAAGTACACCAAAATACTGACTCTCTATGAGCTTTTTTACATTGTCAAGCTCTACCAGAGTCTAGGTACTTCCACAGAAGACATGAAAAGAGAATACAGAGATCATGCTCTGTACAAATTTTTGCAATGAAACAAATATCATGCACTTCTTTATTTTTCTCTTGTTACAATCAAAACACAAATCAAATACAGGTGCACCAAAACCAAAACTTCTCAAAAGTTTCCTGTTATGGTAATATTCAGCAGGGTGTGGGTTACACTTTTGTTTTGTGAGGTATGTAGCTGGTTGTAGTGCTTGCAGTTACTCAAGTATGTTTTTTTAAACTATTATATCCACCATAATCACAACTCTCAGAGAAAATTGGGCCATCAGGGTCTTCAGGGACTGCTGTGCCCAAAATGCAGGGCTTGTGTGTGAAGCCCTGCATGATGGGTAAAGCAACCCCTTGGAAAAATTGTGCATGTATTTCAACAAAACAGAACTCCTTACATTGTTTAAATTGCATATCACTGCAGGTTCCATGATTTCTTTTACACCAACAGGTGCACCAAAATCACAACGTCTCAAACGTTATCCTGTTATGGTAATACCTTTATGAGAACATTAATCCAATCAACAACTGTATGATCCTTACAAGAAAAGAAAATCCAAACATTAACATTTGAAATATGAAAATGATAAGTTAAACCCTGGGTTTGGCCAAGTATGGCACCCAAGGTTTTTGGAACCAAAAACCTCTGGAGTGATTTCTAGTTATAGAATCCCAGAAAATATTACCAAAATTCATTCATGACATCAGTAAGATCTTATGGTTGTGCCATCATCTCTGTCCCATCCCTTGTGTGCTTGCAATGCCATCATCATTACCACCAGCTCAATCCCAAACCTCAGGGTTCAGACAAATTTCACCACCCAAGAGCAATTTTTGTCACTCTGCAATATTATTGGCACTCAACGATGCTGGAACAAGCAATGATTTGATGGAATTGACTGGAATGTGACAGCATCAACACATCTCACTCAGTAGGTCATACTGTGGTGGAAACTGATTTTCTCTTCATTGATGGCACTCAATATCATTGCAGTAAGAGTCTAGAATGTCAAATGGGCAAATACATGTGTTCAGTTGCCAACAGAATTGATGTTGGGAGTCATTTTGGACAAAATTCAATTCAAAAACGCAACAAAAGCACTGAATAATTTCTGGCATTCCAATTTATTGATATTATAATTTGGTGAGCTTGCAACAGTGCTCTTGAACTAACATAGTGATGGCAAACCTGGGGTTTGAATGTGGTTAAATTTGTCTAAGACACAAATGAAAAATCACTGAAAATTGTGTCAATTTTTCCTCGCATTGATATCATATAGGGCAATTTGTCTTGAGAATTTCAAAGTTCAAAAGAGGTTTTGTTCACACAGCACAAAACTGCTACACCAGTCTGGTGAGGTTATTGCCTTATGGATTCAATCTTGCACACTACAACTCTACATATATAAAATCAATTTTATTGTTCTCTTCAACTTATAACATTGGCAGTTTGTCTACACTTTGCTCAAATGTTGTTGTTCCAGGCAGTGTTATCAGTTGACCAAGCTGGCTTGTTAACCAACACTTAAGCCTGTGGCAGAGGGAAGGGTGCAGTGAAGCTGTAGGGAAGGAAGCTCTTATACAGATTGTTTTCTCTCATTGACCACACTTCTAACCAGTCACTCCATTACACTTACCACACAGCTAGTGCTGAAAAGGCATGACAAGCCAAGTTGAGCAGCCCATTTTACTTAGCACCTGTTTGTGTTGTGGAGGCCATGCAAAACCAATCCAGTACTTAAGCTACATGTTTTGATATGGTCTTTGCACTAAGCTGGGTAAAAGACATGGAAACACAAGACTCAAGGCAACCTCAAGTTTTGACATTTGGTACCTAGTGACAACATCAAGTTCTATGATATTTGTGTAGCTAATACATACAATGGACCTGAGTTTCAGAGCCTGAGATTCTAGGATTTTTGACCTCTGTCCTTGTTCCTGAAAAATTGATGACCAAGCATAAATTTGAGAAAAGTCAATGATCTTGCATTTCATTTCTTCATGTTTTAAGAGAATTGCAAGAAAATGGAAAACTTCTCTCTTTTTATGTTTCATACAGTTAGGTGTCTGCTTTTGGTCAGGGAAGAATAATGCTTAGTGAAGAATGGGTTTGGATAGATGGGCATATCTCTCCAGGAGCTCTTCTCCAGTCTGTTTGTGAAGAACACCAAACAAACAGTGCAGCAATGTTGCATCAATTCTGTGGGACAGAGAGGATCCACACCATCTAGTTGGATTAGCACTGAGCTCACACTATGCACAGAAGAAACTTAGAGATGTAGTGTGTCAAATAAGACACAGTTGCATATGAAACCAAGGTGATTTCTGATGAGCACTGCACACAACCCAATGGTGAAGTCTCCCAACAGGTATTGCACCTCAACACATATAAAATTAAAGTTGCACTATTTCACCCAAAAGGTGAACTGTAAAAAAATTCATAAGAAAGGGGGCAAAACTTCAATTTCCTTAGTTGAAACAATTGCTTGGTTTTCCATTTTTTCAGTGGCCAAAAGCCATGTTATACCTCATGGATATCACTTAAGGCATTTTCTAATATTTTGCAATCAATGTCTGCACTAGTATATCATGACTTTTCAGCCACTAAAATAATGCAAAAACAAGCAATAGTGCTGCACAACCTAGGTGAGCTGCACAGGCCTGTAATCTGCAGGAACGTGTATATATGATCAGATGTACATAGCAAGACGTAATGTGCATAGAACTCACCTGCAGGAACGTGATGCCAAACTTAGGGCACGTCCTGCAGGTGTGCACATCTAAACCCGCGGCCACAGTAGTGGCACAGCAGCTAATACCCAACACTCATACTACACTATATATTCTACGTTAGTGGATGTCAATGTGACACACCTAAATATATAAAGCATCAAAAGAGAGAAGTTCTCCATATTCTCTAAAAACATGAAAGCTATGAAAAGCTACAAAAGATGAAATCTAGCAAATTGTTGAAATGCTTCAATTGGAGGTTTCTGCCCCATTGCTTTTTCAGCCAGACATAATTTTGCAAAAAGTCCACATGAAATATCTTGCTAGATTTCATCTTTTCTTGCTTTTCACCGTTTCCATTTTTTCAGAGACGTGAGAGAAATTGAAAAACTTCTCTCTTTCAGTTTTGCTTGTATTTAGGTGTTTAGTTTTCAGCCAAGGGAGACAACTCTGCTGGAAGTAGCATGTGACAAAGATTGCGGAAAGACTATGTCATAGATAGTTGGTGACATCTCTCCTGGAGCTCTCCTCCTGTCTGTCTGCAACAGGAACACCAAACACAGGGTACATGATATGAGTACCTTGATTCTGAGGGACAGAGAGGTGGATTATGATCAGCAAGGAGCTCACACCATGCACATAAGAAGTTTTGAACTGTGGTAAGTTGGATAAGACACAGCTGCACTTGAAACCAAGGTCATTTCTGATAGGTGCCACACAATCCAACGAGGATAGTCTCCCAACATGGATTGCACCTAAACACATGTAAAATTGAAATTGCGCTATTTCCCCAAAAAGACTGAAGCTCAAGAAAATTTGTAAAGTCCCAAAAGGGGGCAAAACTTCAAATTCCCTGGTTGATACAATTGCTTGTTTTTGCGTTATTTCAGTGGTCAACAAGCCATGTTCTACACTGGGCACAACTTGCACTCTTTTTTTTTTTTGTTGTCACTTCCAGTCTCTGGAAAACAGTGGTTCTGTGCTACGATTCAAAAACCAATCTAGTGACATAAAACTTGTGATCATTGATTGTTTCAAAAGCCCATCCTGCAATAATTGGCCAACTTTACCAAATACCAACGTGAGAAAACCAAATACCAACATGTCGTATTTCAGTATTTTGCCACCTTATACTTGATGCTTGCTGGTTTGGCCGATGAAGGTGGACCGTGTCATCTGTAATCACACTTGACATTAGGAACTTAATTGTGAGTGTGTGACCGGCCGAACAGTTCAACACCATTGACATGTCGGCTCCATAATGCACTGGAATGTATGACAACACAATTTTCAAGATACATACAACCTACCGCAGCTGAGTAAGTCCTGACGAACTTCCCGCCACCGTCCACCTCAATCATGGCCCAACGCTGACCGCTGACTGTCACTACTCTCCATCCCAATCGTTCATCCCTCACATCATTCGCGTCACGGCCTCCCTATCCTCCACGTACACCTCCAGCCGTCTCAGAGGGACAGCACCCATTCTTTTCGAAATCAGTTGTCGCATAGGATCGGCCTCCTCTGTTCGAATGACGGTACCGATACTAGAAGATGAGAGATTGCAACGGCAAGTGAGGTTATCTGCTGACGATGCAGTCGGGTGGGAAAGAAAGGGAGAAAGCTTACCCCATGAAGAAGCCGAACGTAGTGCCTGAGCTAAGCATGGCACGAGACATGGTGCCCATATAACCGTGTTGCCCAGGGCCGTGACTAGACGGTGTACGGAACAGTATGTCAAGAATAAAGATAGTCACACATGAGAACTCAAGCTGCATCGGTCGTGTGGCGGTCTCCAGACCTCGCATCGAGCAGTCCCGTCCACTTCTATTCGACCAGAAATCACGCCATCCGTCCCATCTTGTCCTTGTCCATCCCACCGTCGTCCAGGAATGGCCGTCGAAACGCCTTAACTGTCGTGACCCATCCGCCAAACCCATCGCTGCTTCACCACCCACCACCTATTCCCCAACCCCCACCCCACTCCACGATACCACCTCTCCCCCGCTCTCGTCGCCGCTTACCCTCCTTCTCTTTCCCCACGGGCTCTCTCTGCACCCTATCCAATGTATTGTCATCGTTACCAGACGAAAACGATAGGCTCACATCCCAAGTACCGCCATCGTGTCGAAGTGTATTCGAAATGTAAAAAAGAGACAGATTCCACACTCACAAGAGCACCTGATATGATCCAAAAAGGAATCCCAGGCATACTCCAACCGTTCCACCCATCAGAGCACCCATCTTGAACTTATCGAACCTTTTTACAAGCGATACGTGTTGTCGCACGATTGGAGGACGCACGGAAAGTATTAAAACGAGGGTTGTTATGGGCGCCCTTCGGACGTGTCCAGTTCCAACGGAGCGACACACACCAAGACGGTTCATGATAGAGAGGAACTGCAGCGCGAGATCTGTCTTGGGCCATGGATTGCTGTGTGTGGGATGTCTCCAAGACGAAATGAAGAGAAGAATCGATCGGGTGTGTGACCAAAGTCGCCTAAACTTTCCATCCGCGCAAGTCAAATGCAAGAGTTGAGTCTCGTCTACGGATCAAACCGCCCACGAAGAGATGCAAAGAGCCGTCTAGGCCTCATTTATGGACATTTTGACCCTCCGGATGGCGATGGTTGGAAACCGGAATCGGAACCTGTTGTTTCATCCCCGCCGAACTTCTCGGCTCCAGTATGCTTGCTGCCACCACCACCTCGGATAGTCGGACGCGTAGGGTGAGTGATGAACTCGTTATTCTTGTTCTGGGGACCAGAATCGACGTTAAAATTCGATTCAAAACTTGGGAAACGCATCGCCTCGCTCCTCCGTCCTTCATCCACCCATGGGCATATCAACGAATGAAACTGATACAGCTCGGGCTTCCTTGACGAATGGGGAGACTTCGCGGACGAGTTCCTCGTGCAATCATATGAGCTGTCGAATGTTTCGAGTCCCGGAGGAGTGCATACATGGCGCGAGGTGCTGCTTAGAATGACGTGGGATGAGCGATCGGCGGTGGTTCACTGATGCCGGCCTTTGCATTGACGGAGCTGGGTCTCTGAAAGCGTTTGTCGGCGTGGTTTGACACACAATGATAGTGGGAGCCAACTACCATTCCAAGAAAGTTGGAATTTTGCATAATGCATGTGTACAGTGTTGAAAGTGGCATTCATTTGAACAAACTGGGACAGAGAAAGGCGTTTGAACACTGCCACCCGAACATTTGAGCATCATTTTGGATGAACGAATACATTTCTTACTCAGAACGCTTTGTTTGTAGTCCCTGCACTCTCTAGAAAGCGATTTTCGCATGGGCTCACGCTTTGGACATCTCGATGGGATTGCTATTTGTCAAATGACCGATAGCCATTGGCATTTTAGCTACATGAACAAAAAAGAGCTACTGATTCCGCGTTCCTACCCGTATGAACGTTGACTCATTAGGTGATGCGGCATAAAAGCCGTGCCACGGGACTGGTTTGGTGAGCAAGGAACGATCTCGACCCACCTTCCGGAAAACACGTTTACCCTTTCCCCCGCACATCCCCCGTCGTCGCACTTGGACTCCACCGTCGCTCATCGAGCATGTCGTTTCCCTCGCCCATCACGGTGTCGCCGCAGGGTGCGACTTCATCCCCACGCATCGATATGTCCCCGCCGGGCACTCCAGACGACGCATCGGGGCTGTCATCAAGCGGGATTCCGAGGTTAGAGGACTTTGATAGTGGGTTATGACTGCTGTCGCTGCCATTGAGCGAGCGAGCGATGCTGATTGCTGGGAATCGTTTCTGTTGTTCCGGTCAGTTTCGCCCAAAACTGGGTTTCTCCCCGAGCCTGGCAACCTTATTCACAGGCTCAACGACGAGTACTATCGACCATGGGAAAGTCTAGTGGACAACCTGAGCAGCTATCTGCTTACGGGACGGGTGCGACCGTATGTTCGTGAGGTAAGTGTCCATCTCCACTCGATAGACCAAAGGAGCAGAATGGCCTGAGTCAGACTGCATGTCGAATACTTTGCGATGTCTGGAGAACAGAACAGTCTGTGATGCAGGGGATCGAATCCGCGTACATGAATGATAACCATTTATTGGTTGTCAGATGCCCGTCTTGGATACCCGTCGCCTCCAAAACGTCGCCGAGTACCGCAGAGCGTTTGTATGTCTCTCATTTATAGCCCACGCCTATGTATGGGGTCATAACGAAGAGCCGTGTGATGTGAGAAACGTAACTCTCAATGCAACTCGTACGTAGTCCACGTTTCTCACTTCATTGGTATTCTAGGTGCTTCCTGCATCCGTCTCCATTCCGTGGACAACCGTATCAAGGCGCCTACGCCTTCACCCCGTCTGCTCCTACCCTGCTGTCGTCCTGTGGAATTACCGTCCGCTCTTTCCCTCCAACCCACTCGACCTCTCCAACCTCGCCTCCATCCAACTCTTCACTGGATGCATGGACGAAGCTTGGTTCTACCTCGTCTCCTGCGCAATCGAATCAGCGGGGGCTCCTGGTCTCCCCGCCATTATGG